>JACGTJ010014623.1:0-15483 GCA_014858695.1 Chrysomya rufifacies | reverse complement strand
CACGCCGAAACTACTTTACCAAACGAATTGAAAGTTATACCATATTATTCATTATTCTTCTAAGCAGTTTGGTATTGAATTTCAGCAAAATCGGTTCAGATATAAAAAGTTATAACCTTTTTTCCAAAACTCGTCATAACAAAACAGTAAAGTATTTAAACGAATTTTTGCACATAAATGTGTTATAAACATCTTTATGTTTATATACATTCCACGCAATGTGTACATGTTGCTAAGTTTTAACAAAATGGTGTATATGATAGCGCAATGTTTGTTAATGTTGCCACACTTATATTTGTATTTAACATAAATAATTAGATATGTATTGTTAAGGTCTGAAAAAAATTTATACATGAAGAAAAACAGTTTTATGTTATATCTTGCAATACTAAACGACAACAAAACATCTTAAATTTTTAAAAGCATTTCAGTCTAATATTTAGTTGACAATCAACAACGCAAAAATGTATCAAATATGGGAATTTCTTTTTGTAAAATGTAAATAAATGTATAAATGTTTTGAAATGTTAAAAAAATATAATAATTTTAATACTTTCATAATTAATAATTAATACTTTCATAATTAGATCAGAACTTGAAATAGAAATGAACTAATACTAAATAAGAACTGAACGAGAACTGAACTAAATCTGAACTAGATCTGAACTAGGACCAGAATTGAACTAGAACTGAACTGGAACTGAATTACAGGTTAGCTAGAACTTAACTAGGACTGAAATAGAATTCATCTAAAACTGAACAAGAACTGACTATGTGGTGGAGGTTATTTAAGATTCGACACTGCCGAATATGGTGTTCTCACTTGTTTTTGTTTCCTTTTCTGTCTTTTTCATGCATGTATATGTGAAATCAATACCAATTACAATTATTAAGGTGCCGATGCATTAGCATTCTTTTACTGATACACGCACTTTGTTGACACATTGCATTTAATGTCCTTTAATGTTAAAGTGTTCTTATCCTTGGATTAAATTGTTCAAATAACCGAAATGAAATACATGTACAAATACTTAGACACATACAAGAATAATATTATACATACTTATACACTTAAAGGCCCTTAAAGAATTTCACTACATAAAGCTTAAATTTTACTTTTACAAAACTTAAGACGACCATAAGACAACACTACGAGTTAAATGAGGAAGTAAACAAAATAAAGGAATATAACAAAAATTGGTAGATAAAGATCAACATTTTTTTTTACCAAAAATCAATTTTGCTTTAAAGTCTTCTTTGAAGAATCGTCTAAAATAACAGGAAAAATAGAAAATTACTTTTAACTATGTTAAATTAAAATTGATTTCTTTAATATAGCATTTATTTGAAATTTACTTAAAGAATGTATACAGACGATGCATTGCATTAATACAATTTATGCTGCTAGCAATAATTAACATTTTCAAAACATCTTGTGGTATAAAGCAATTTAATCCCTTATGTTGGAATAAATATGTATGAGTATGAGTACATGTACACACATTTATGTATTTTGTCGGTGTGCTTGCGTTTAACAATTTCAACAAGTAAAAAACATGAGAGTGGTTATCTGTGCTTATAAACTTGAAATGTCTGTGGTTCTGTATCTGCATCCTAGTATTTATTGCATTATGTTCAACTATTGTGTTGCATTGTGCAAGTATTATAAACTTATCTTTGCCTAATTTAACATAAATATAACATATTGTTTAATTTGTCTATTTATGAATCTCATTGAATTCTTAGTGGTCTGTGAAATCACAAAAATGTGGTGCAACATTTTAGTGTTAATCAGTTTTATTTTTTGTATTTAATCCATTTTTGAAGAAACTATTTATCGATAACATTCTGGAGGACACGCGATTGATTGTGAATTTATGATTTCCAATTTATAGTAAACTTGATGAATTTTAAAAATTAATTTTGACGATTTTTGTGAAATCGTTTATTAATCTTTTCTAAAATGTTTTTTTACTAAATACTTTTGATTAAATGTAGAAATTTTCTCTTTTACAAATTACCATTCATTCGATTTACACATATACAAATTTTGTTCATTAGTTGTCAGTGTAGTTGTTGTTGTGGTAATTATAAGTTAACAAGACTAGAATAATTATCGTTTTAACTTTCAACGTTACAGTCAATAAAATCATCATGTATGATTGGAAAATAACACGAATATAGTTACATGTTTCTGGTAAAAATAAAGAAAATATACATTCATACGTATATAAGACATGTACATATACATTATATACATAAAGTGAAGACATTAATACAAGTATCTATGAAGTATAACTAACATATGTATTTATACTATTCACTTGTGTATGAATGTGTATTTATTGAACATTAGGAAAAGTAGTTGAAATTAATTGATTGGATTATATCTATACACATGAATATAAACACTTGGACATTTTCACACACACACACACATTCATATGTTTACATAATTTTACGAATAAAAAAATCACAATGTGTCACATGATATTAAAACGAAGCGAGAAAACTGAAAGCGTTAGTGAACTAAATAGTGTTTCTGGTGTGGCACAGTAAATTTAAAGAAATATTTTTTTAATATCGTCCACTGATCGCTCAGTATTTCAATAGCTTTTGTAGTTTGTATAACATACATACCACTGTGTTTCAGAGCTTTACAAGGACATTATACGACTGGACATATATGTACATACGTATATATGAATAAATACATATATAATCCCAGCAAACACCAAAGTTTACGATAATTGAAAATGCTTTGAAATCAAAAACAATTTTAAGTTTAAAGTACAATGCAATTTGTTAGGAATTGATTATGAGCTATTATGTGTAGTTTTGTATCTTATTACTTTAGTTTTAACTATTGATCAGAAAAACATCTAATGTTTTAATATACTTGAAATAAATTTTAAAATTAGATTAAATATAGAATTTGCAACCCGATTATAATCGCAATCATTTTAACGTGTAATTCAAACTTTTGATTCTGTGTTTGCTGGGTTTATATATAACAAGTTCGGTGCTAGAGTGTGTGTGTTAAAGCAAGGACTTTACTATTTATACTATTTCAGCTGTTGACTTTTATCGAGGATTTATAAATTATTCTTGTCTCTTCAGCTAAACAATAAAACAACAACAATGTAAACAATAACAATAATGTGTGTAAATGTATGAGTATTATATTGTTGGTCCTGGTGCTGAGTAGATGTGTGATTTAAAATAAAACTATTTTAGAAATAGAAATCTATATTTGTTCAGTCGATTTTAGTTTTTTAAGAAGTTGTCATCCTTTCTGTGGTATTGTAGTGTTAGTGTGTAAATGTTAGATTGTGTTTACATTACAAAAATAATAAATACTGGAATTTAGAAATAAGCTTAATAATGAGAAATATGAAAAATTTTGTAAATATATACAAAGTTTCAATGTTACCAAGTCGGTGTTTAGTCGAGCATTGAAACCTATTTTGTTTAAGTAGATAAGGATAAATTTTAAAAGCAATAGGTTTGCTATTGGAGGCACTATATTTTCTTTTGCAGTTCTTTCAACCATTTTTTGCCAATAAAATTAGTTAATATTGTTTAATTTTAAAATTTTTTAGTGTACTTTTGTCCCACTGTATTTCGGTTAACTGTAACTATGAATATAAACATTTGGCTGAAGAACTTTTCAATTAACATGTGAATTAAGTGCGGTTAATGCCGGTTACTTGTGCTACTTTGACCACAATTTGTATTAATTATAATCAAAACCAAACAAATAATAAAATAAGTAAAATAGAAAAATAAGATGTTCTCGTATATAAGAAAATGTTTACAAGTAAATAAATGGATACTTGTTATGTGATGATGATGTAAAAAAATACATTTTGTTAAGCAAAAGAAAGGGGAGAAAGAAAATGGATTTAATTCGAGTCATTATAGATTTGTCAATTGTAATTCTCAAATGTATAATTCGGTCGAACTTACATAAAATATATACAGTCAATTTTCTTTTATCACAATCTACGAAATTCGGACTGTAAATCCAATTAATTTTATTTCATTCATATATGAATTCGAATTAGAATTATTATATGGAATTGACAATTTTCGGAAAAAGTTTTGTTGTAGTTGCTTCAAAAAAGGAATAAAATTAGAAATGTGCTGTTAGTTTTATTACGATTCTAGTTAAAGTTAAATTGAAAGTTACATAATTAGAATGATTATGAACTCGTGACATGAAGACATGGAGGGGGAGTGGTAATTTATATTAAACGAACACTTTGTATAATTAAAATAGCAAATCTGTACAAACTGTATAATAACACATGTCTCTGACCATAAATTTGGATTAAATGTTGAGGTTAGAAATGTTAAATGTTTTAATTAATTTTAATGGTCAATAAGCATCTGTATAAAGCAAAATAAAAATAGACATATCGAAATTAATAAATGTAGCAAAAGTAATAAATTTTCCTTTAATGATTACAAATATTTGAAATATTTTTGTATTATTTCGACTCTTTAACATTTTTAATTTTTGTATTAAAATTTCTTCTGATCAAATTTATACCAAAATATTTTTCTTTTTTTTTTGATTATCTGAAATATAAAGAATTAAAATTATAAATAGTAAATATTAAAGCAATAAATAGTAAATAATTTAATTGATTCTACTCTTAATTAAAATATTTATAGTAACAAAATCTACTGTTAAATTAGAAAAATTAATATTTCAAAATTACATTGTATTTCATTCCATAATAATCTTTTATTTTAAAATTGCATTGTATTCAATACAACCATAATCCTTTCAATCACCTTCTCCTTCGTTAATTTACATTTTATGTATAAGTACGTGCAAACTTTAATTATATAAACTAAGGTTTTAGGTGAGGCAAAGCTTTAAAATAATAATAATAAAAAAAAATAAGTAAATAAAAATATTTACGAACTTTAATTAACATTTTCATTGTGATCTCACCCCTTATGTAATCAATAAAAAAAAGTTGTGTTACTTTTAAGTCTTAAACTTTATAATATTTAATAACGACAATAATGGTGTCAAAATGACTTTAATTATGATGTAAATTATCGTAACATTTATTAAAATTATTAATAATGAAACAGTCAATGTCAAATACAACTCGTAATAAAAACAGCAAAGGCTTTAACAACAAAATCGACACGGAGGCAAGTAAATCCTAGCAAGTCATCAACAGCTTTTCGTTGCTTATAATTTTGACTGGTGTTGTCCGTGTCTCTATGGGCTCTCGTCAAGCGTTGAATATACAAAAATAAACTGACACAAATCTGAAAAAATGTTGCTTGCAAAAAATGTAAATGAAAATTTTAATTATAATTTAATTAAAATTACGCGGGTTTTGAGCAGCAGGCTTTTATGTCGACATTTAATAGTGAAATGTAAAGGAAGAAAATAAAATGCTAAAATATACTGAATTCAAACTTAATTAAAAACAATTTTATTTCAGACATTGAAAGGAACGAAAATCTACCAAATAAATGAATGTTATAAACATATATTGTGTATCGATTGAAATATTAATATTTCATTTAGTTTATTATTAATATTTTTATTAAAATCTACTTAACTTGGTTAACATTTTAAATAATTGCATAATAAAAGAGCAATATTCTATGTTACAATTGAAATAATTTAAATTGTTTCTAAATTTATACTTATTATTATGAAATTGTGGTGATGACGACACACTCTTTCCTTTTAAAAAGTTTTAATACTTTGACATTTGTCTTCAGTTAGATAAATGCTGTTACAACAAATTAAATTACATAAAATACACTCAACAGAATTTTGGTAGAGTTACGTTAACAATACTTAATACGTCAACGATTGGTTTAAGCTAAAATGTTGTTAAAACTTTGTTAAAAAGAAATCACAGTGTATTTATTAAATTTTTTGTTGTTTGAATGTTGTTTTTATGTGTTGCTTTATTTAAAAATGGATTCTTTTTTGTTTGTTTCTAAAACAATTTTAAAGTTAAGTCTTTAGTAATTTATTGACAGTTGTTTTATGTCATTGTTAGCTGTATTTCCCTTTTTTATTCGTATTCTGTATCATTTAAAAAGTATTGTCGAAATGAGATGTTTATATATCAATTGTATATATGTATGTGTGTATCTATATTGAGACTCTTCAAAAAGCAGCAACAGCAAAATATCCTTGACATTCATTGTTATTTTTACATTTAACTCTCACCCTCTAATAATATAACCAACAAATAAAATAAAAAATAGATTCATTTAGTAAAAAAAAACAAAACAAAAAACGTTAAAAGCATAATTTTTAAATTGAAGATGAAAAAAAAAATACTAAAAATCATTACGATTGTCTTCATCCCCCTTAGTAAAATTTAATTCAATTTAAAAAATTATATAAAAAATAGATAAATCCAAGTGCGATTTACTTTATTTCTATGTAAAGAATGAAACAGTAGACAATAAAATAGAAATGATAAATTTTTAGTTGGTTGAGTCTCAACATATGATACCCTACTTTTTAACATATGTATGTATATGAAAGAATCGTAAGTGTAATTATATCATTATTGATATATTTACATATACTAATGGATTAATTGGAAACGAGTAACTTATTTCAGAACAATGATTTCATATAACTAATTAATTTTTGATGCTATGATGGATTTGATTACGCTTATTTGTTGCTCTTTAGAAATAGTTATTTGTAATTGTAGACATTAATAATATTAAATGTGTTTGTATATGCGTGTAAAAAGACTTGCTATTTCTTGACATTGATCCTGTATATAATTTGATGTATGTAAATACATTGTATAATTTTTTGCAAGAAAGAGTAATCTCATTTATATTAAAAAATTTTTTTGTTGTAATTTCTCTATTATTACTAATTTTTAAATTTTTTTAAATGCGTACAATCTTAGTATATTTAAATGTGGTAATGAGTCTTAAGGCAAAATAAATAATACAAAATGTTTTACTGTAGTCGTCATCCCATCATCATCATCATTATCATTTTTAACAACAACAGCAACCAACTTTCATCATTTAAATAAGCACATTTACATACAAATATACTATCTGTGGATGTAAGTATGTAATCAAATTTCACCCGCATGAGTTTTCCTATCTTTATTATAGCAAAGCTACAAAAATTGTAATTCTTAAGTAGCTTCAATCTCGCGCTGCGAACTCCAGGAAAAAAGAACGATTTTTTCTTAAAAAATAAACAAAGACTGAAAAAAATATCTTTACAAAAAATTGCGTTTAATCATTAAAAATAATTTAATTTAAAGCTTTTTTCTTACTTTCTTTCTCTTTCTTATTTCTTATTTATATCTGGTCTCTTTACGTACTTAATACTGTTGCTCATTTTGGATTTAAATAACAAAAAAAGAATGTTATATATGTATTAAATATATAAAAATCGTACTGAAGACTTTGATGTTGCAGCTCTATAACTGATGCTGCTACTGATGTTAAAAATGAAGATGAGGAGTATTTATGATAAGCTCATGAAGAAGGACACAAAACAGTATAAGTGATGTTGGAAGGATGTTTAACTAACTATTTGTAACACTTATTCAACTGCAATAATTTTGACCAAAGCCATCATTATTATCACCATCTCTACCGCCATCGGCATCGCATTTGAACATGACACTTTCTTGTGCTAGTTTATATATGTGTCTACTACAAATAAACTCTTGTCTCTCTATATTGGTTTTAAAATAATGATTAGCTTACTTAAGTATATTCTGGTGACTTTATTAGCCTTGTATTTTGTCTTTCGCTTTTTTATACTTAGGAATTAACATTTTTTTGTCATGTTAAAAGATTTTCTTAAATGATAAAAAGCAGTAGAAACTTTTACTAAAAAAACTTCCGAAGTGTTTTAATTTGATTTCATTAAGAAATAAGTTTTGCTATGAAATATAAAAAAGAGAAAAACAAATATACAAAATAAAGTAGTTTTGAACTTGAAATAATGTATAATTAAATCAAATATAAAGTTTATAGAAACTGTAAATTTCTCATCCTCTAAAATTTATTATATGAAGTCGGGTTTCAGTTCCAATTTCTATGCTGACTTACATTTCAATTTTATAGAGGTATTAATTACAAAATATGACATGATTTTCAATGTGATATATCAAAATTCATGAAATATATAAAAATTCATGAAAAAATTAAATTTTAAAGTTCAGATTAATTTGAGAGGTGGCTACTACTATTAGTGCAAAACTTCTAAAAAATATATCTAAAGAAAATTTTTTATAAAAAAGATGATGATATTTTTATTAAAATGGATATGACTAGTAAAATTATGTATAAATTTTTTTTTTGGCATAAATATGCAAGATTATTTCGAAAAACGGTTTCCACTAATTGTAGATAGAAGCTTTTTAAGCCTTATTCCACTTTAACGTATATTTATGGAGATATGGCAGATTTATAATTATTTATAGAAATATTGAGTAATCACAAATTTATGTTATTTTCATATTTAAATACCTCGGTTTTTGTAACAAAATATGAACATACGAACAATTTGAGATTTTTCATTAGAAATATTGATTTTTGATTTTTTTAAGTGTAATTCTATAATTAATATTAAATCGATTATTTCGGTTTTAAAATTAAGAGATCACATTAGCAATCCAATAAAAAAAGGATATTACATAGAAAATATTTCTTGTAGAATTTTTTTTTTGTTTTTGTAATAATATCGCAATTAGCTCACTAGCGAATGTATATTTCTAACATAGCCAAAACCATCAGAAATAAATGTTAAAAATAAGTTTTCGTAGTGAATTTTTCGTCAGAAACTAATTCAACATTATAATAACAACAAATAATTACAATAAAAATTGACAACTATTGTTGAACATTTTATAGTTTTCGTTGATAGCTTTTCTTTGATATTTAGTTTGACTCCGGTCACTTTTTTTGGTATTACGTCACATTTTTTCGTTATTTTAGCTAAAAGTTGAGATAAAAGCTAAAAACTAAAAGAAATAACATGAAAGAGTGGGCCATAACATACGATTATAGAAAAGTTTTCTCATTTTGAAGTTGTGGAATAACACAACAAATTACAAGTAGCAACAAAAGAATCAAAAAAGTTACATTCACTCTAAATATACATAAAAAACGCTATTTACTGGTTGCTAAAAGAACTCTTCTTTCCACAGTATTTTTTATTATTATTTTTTTTAATGTTGTTACAAAATTTTTTTATTAGTACTTCGTAAGAAAACTGGCTTGAAAAATATTGTAAAAAAACTTTTTTTGCAAAACTTAAAAGATAAAAAAAAACAAAAGATGAAAATAAGATTTTTTCTAAAAAGGTGCATAAAGTTGAATACTTGAAAACTGGCCACATAAAAACAACATCTAGTTCAAGGAATGATTTCAAATAAAAATAAACTGCAGAATGTAAGAACAAAGAAATGAAAAAAAAGATTCAAAATAAACTGCATTTTTACGGCTCACAGAAGAACCATGTGTTGCCTTTATATTTTATTTCCTTTTTTTTCATTTCTTTGTTTTCAAGTGATTTGGTCGGTCTCCGTTTGTTTTTTGTTGCATTAATGCTTTTGGCTTGTTGACTAAACTTTTCTACTTTAAATACAAACTTTGACCATTTGCAGAAATATTTTTCCTTTCCACTTGCACCATGGCGTGTATTTATTTCTATGCTTTATTTTTTTAACATTTTGTTTCACAATTTTTGTTGTTATTTTTTATGCCCTACAGTATTATATTAAGTCGTTTAATGTTTTGTATTAAAATAGCGAGGTAGGTATATCTTTGTAAACACTAGTTCATATGACTAAGGAATTTATAATTTTTATTTGAGTAAAATCAGAAAATAGCGAGCTTTAAGCTCGCTATTTTTTTGAGTAATTTTATGTCTTGTGGAGACGTAATGTAAAGTAGTTGTTCACTAGGCGATATAATGGATGCAGTTTTGCAATTGACAAATTGTTGGAAAGTTTGGTGTTTGTTGAAAACTATTTGTTTTTAAAAATTCATTTTATTTCTTAATTTTTTAAGTATAAATTAGATAACTTCATCCCAAAATCTATGCAATTATTAAATCAATTGTTTTGGAATCGGATTACGTACGGATGGCTCTATTCATTCATTTCAGTGTATTAAAAAAGCTTTAAATTCCTTCAAATTACATAAAAATTTTCACGTTTGATTTATTTTCAATTTTCTAATTATGTTATTAAGATATTGCAAAATAATATTTTAATATCAAATTTACAAAAATATATTGCATACTTTTAGGAACGCATTTATTTTTATCTACATCAAGTATACGCAGCAGTGCTCAGTTTTTATCATAGAAAACCACAAAAATATCGACTGAGAGGAACGTTTAACTAATTTTGAAAAAGTTTTAATTTTCGTTATTAATAAATAACAAAAAACAATATAATATATTACAACAAACAACAATATACATTCGAACAACACAAATGTACACATTTTGCTTTTGTAAGAGTTAAGTTTTTGGCAATTGCATTTTGGTTCGCCTTTTAAGTTTGACATCTACTTATTTATCATTTTAGTTTTCAGATTTTTTTTAGTAAATTTTGTTTTTTTACTAATTAAATTGTAAAATTTCTAATTATTTAATAAAATAATACGATTAAAGCACGTTTTTCAATAGTATTTTAATTGTGGAGAATGAGTTAATAAATAAATAAATAAAAATGTTTATAAAAATTTAAATTTTTATTGTAATGAATTTCTGTGTTTATAAATTTAAAATTGAAATATATAATAGAGATATATAGCATCCATAACTAATATACCAGTAGATGATACTTGTAATAAAATTGAATTTTATTTCAAAAATATAATTTAAAACTACCAGTAGAAATACTTAAATTTTATATTTAATCGTTATTCGCCTTTGAGCTGTTTATCTATTTAAACAATTTTATTTTTATTTATTTTTTATTTATTTATTATACGTATTACTCTTGCAACAACATCCAACTAAATCTTGCTGATTTTAGAGGTTACTTGTGGTAAGATGGAATGGAGAAAAACACTTTAAATAAAAGAAATGAAAGTGAAGAGAAGAAAACAACAACGTTGAATGGAAATCCTTTAAGAGCACACAGAGAAATGATTATTACATTTGTATATATGTGAGTGTAAATATATATATTAGAGTATATGTGGATATGTGTGGTTTCATTTTATTTAGAAATAAATATTTCTCAAAGGATTTGCCAAAGTAAATCGTTTAAGTTGTGTTGTGTTATGTTCTATTTCTTTTTTCATTTAAGTTTTAAATAACAGGGTGGCAGGCTGGTAGTGCCGCAATGTTACAGAATTTAGCGTCATCATTATTTTTTAAGGATAACTATGCAGATGTGAATTACGAAATGTGGCACGATTGCTGAAGCGCTGCTGACACTGTTGGCGGTAATGGTGTTACCGTAAAAACAAGAAACTCTTCATATTCCTTTAAAATTACATTGTTGTGTGTATGAAAATACTTACGTATGTATAAGATTACGAATGTTCAGTCAAATAAATCTATGCTTTGTTAGTACATATAAATCTATGTTTTATGCTGAAAACTTTCAACTTCACTTGCAAATTTAAAATAAATATTAGAATACATTTTTTAAGATTGTGTTACATTTAATAAAAGAAGTACTATATCAACAATTTTATAATAACTTATATCATTTAACATTTAAAAAGTATGTTTTTATTGTTTCCAGAATGTGCTAACATCTTACGTTGCTAAGTAAAATTTTTCATAGATCTGCATTAATAAAATCCCAATAATATATTTTTAATTAATATGTTGATCTTTTCATATTTTCATAAAATATTGTTATAATTTGTAAAACTTGGAACATATTTATTATTTTTTAAAAGAAAAAGTATATTTTTAAAAACTATTTGAAAACTTTCGACAAAAAACGAAATCAAATAAAACACAATTTATTGTTTAATACTGAAAACTAATATATAAATAGCAAAATTTATTCTGAAATAAGTCAATTCCATGCCAACTTGATAAGACATTAATCCAAAATATTTATGAAGAATGTGAAAACATCAAACATTTGTATAAAAATGTAAATTTTTGTACCAATATTATAATTGCGGCGCATTTGAAATCCCAAACCATTGATACAAATTTTCTAAAGTCATCTTAAATTGTCTTTTCAAAATGCTACTGATTTGTATTAAAATGCTAAAAATTTCAGTAACAATTAGCATATCGAATTAATATGGGAAATCGAAAATACTTATTTGTTAATTAATTCTTAAATTTTTGAAGAAATAAAATATATTTGGAAAATTAGAGTCAAATCGAATATATGAAGTTACATTTTAAGTGAAATTCTGCAGAATTTTTGTAAAATTATATTTACAGATAAGTCGAAAAGTAACTGACTGACTACGGAACTGAAAATAATCGTCATTCGTACAATAAAATGTTTAGTTTAAAATCCACAAAATAAATAAAATATTAATTTCGTTTAAATAATGTATATATTACTTTAAAAGAAGTGAGTTTCAATGGTTCTTTCGAACGTTTTAATGATATATTCGTGTACAAGTTTAGGAAAAATGTCTCTATGGATTTGTATACATATAAATTTTACTTTTACTACAATCAAAAATGAGATAGTTGTATTTTTATTTGTCTTGTTTTCCCAATGTTTAGAAACAACAAAAACAGGATTTTGAAGAAATATTTAATTGCTTATCGATATTCGGAATACGGAGTTTTTACTTCGTAAATGTTCTATATATTCATATAAATTACAATAAATACACATCTTAAGTTCGTTGAGAAATCAAAATTATTATCCAAAAATAATTAAACTTCTATAGAACTAAATGCAACAGAAATAATAAAGATGTCAGAACCTCATAATAATAATGCAATCTGTTGAAATAAGTACCGTAATGCATGTTAGTAAGTTAGTAAATATATATAAGTGTGTGTATGTTAACGTCATGCGATAGTTATATTGTATGTTCAGTTTTAAATGCGACACTTAACGATGTAAGAACTTTGAAAGTTTTTATTAACACAATAGGTGTTTGTACTCTTTCATATACAACTTTGATATAACTAAGTGTTACTAATTATTAAAATAAAACATATTCAGATGAGCATATAAATCAAAAGTAGTTATCAAAATTACAAATTTTTAATAATTTTTCTAAGATTATATAAATATGAAGTTTAAATATTTGTTGATAAATATTTTCGTAAGATTGTTTTTTTCACTTTTGTATGTTTAACACCCAAGTACCAGTGATGTCTATGCCGCTGCTCTCGTTGATTTTTTCACCGGAATCTCATATTTCCCTGAGAATTTGAATTATTCATCATCTAATTGAATTGTCACCTTTAACATTTGATTTTGTAAATAAAAATTAGATTTACACATTTCTCAAAAAAAAAATTAAATAAATAAAAAATAAAAAAAACATATATACACATATTTCATTGCCTTTGCTCGATGTCTTATGTTCAGTTTTCGCTGTTGTTATTTTTGTAATACATTTTAGCTTCTAACATCGGTAAGTACTTACGAATACAAACAAATACGTTTACAAATAAAATTCCAGTTTACACTTCTACTTATAGCTTTTAACTCAATTCCCATTTAGCTGGCTGTAGAAATATTTAAGTATATTTCTTGTTTTTAGAATAATATATACAAACGAATGAATGTATGTAAGTATGGAATATCATACTACATATATTGATTGAAGAGAAATAATGTGAAACCAAGCCATGAAATATGATAATAAAATCGGCACAAGCGAAAGCAACAACCAACAATAACAAAACAATAATAACAATAAAATTAACAATAGAAATATGAGTGAGAACAACAACAAATTAAACATCTAAAGGAATATGATGTAAAATACGTTAGTTACTTTATTTTTATTTCCTATACAGAGCAACTTTTTTTGTATTTTATGTTTTTATATTTGAAAAAGCCTTTGTGGCGCCACTTCCTTTTCCGTTTTCATAACTATAAGTAGACTTATAGACCAATTCAATATTGCTTGATGTTTACAACAAAATACAATAATAACACGTGTTTTTATTACACTGTGCCAAATTTGTTCAAAAATATTTACATATTTTTAACCATCACTTTTCTTTCTTGAGGAAATGTAACCTTTATATATTTAGAATAAAGTTGTACTCATTTTTAGTTTTAAATTGATTGTTTATTAAACAATTAATTAAAACAAACAATTTACTTTCGAATTATTATTCATCTATAAAGGTTTGCTATAGAGTTTTGAAAAATTATTTAACAATTTTTGCAATAAAGCTGCATAATGGATAACTCACAAAAATATAAAATTACATCAGTTAATGATGTGTTTTTGAAGAACATTCAATTGAAATGTCGATTTCTATATGGGCGTTTTGAGAATAGTTGTTAAATCTCATGGATTAATACCTATGATGTCTTGTAGATTTTGCCAGATTCTCCCTACCTTCGACAAGTATCATGATGTTAAATTTTCAATCTTATCAAATGATCCCTGATCATCTGAAAATTATTATATTTATGAAATTACAAAAATATTTTGATACACAAACTCAAGGACAATCATTATTTTAGTTTAGAGGTTGTTGAACATTCGAAGTTTTATCCTCAATTTCGCAACAGTTGATAGTATTACGTTATCTTTAAGACATTTCAACATCAATGTTCAGTTATGAAAAAGTATCTCTGTCAATACATTGAATTTCTGATGAAATAATACTTCAAATTAATATAAATATAACAATATACAGAATTGGACAATACCAATTTGGTATATGTGTTAGTGCAAGTATCTCTTGATAATGCTTTATAAATAATTTTAGTCTGCAAGCGTTATGAAATGTTGTTGCCTTTTTTCAAAACCTGCCTAGAGATTTTCTTGGCAACTACAAAACTGCTAACGTATCTTATATACCTCCAATAAGAGACTTTGGAATATTGGAATTTTTTCTCTTAGTGTAATCAAAAATAATATATACATTAATATTTCTATTAGATAAGTACACTAAACAACAACTTAACTAAACTAAAGTGTATTTGTGTTTATATTTGTACATATTTTATTATTATATTTATCTCATGATAAATATATTTATGTACATTTTCCATTTATATTCGCATAAGAATGAATACACACATATACATATAAATTTATTTGAATTTTCTGTTTTTTAACTGAAAGACAAAATTTTGTTGAACGGCAGCATACAAGGGCGATATGATGTTAAAATAGGTTTTTTTTTTCATTTTTTATTTAGTTGATAGAAATTGTTATCTTGTTGTTTGCATATTTAGTACTTTGAGAAATAAAAAAAAAAAAAAAACAAATTGGCAAAATCCTAATGAATGTATATTAGATCACCCATAAAATGAGGGGGATATATATATATATATATATATA
>JACGTJ010014588.1:0-12923 GCA_014858695.1 Chrysomya rufifacies | reverse complement strand
AACACTGATTTCTTATAATGGTATTCCTATTTCTGTTTTCAAAGTATCTTTTGGTAATTCACATTCAGTTTTATTACAACAATGTAACAATACTAACATGATACTCTGAATGACATTTTGATTTCATTTAAAAGATGTGAGTTATTCTCGTAGCAACACAGTGTTGCAAATATATTTCTTGACATTTTTTAGTTAATTCTAAATTAGTTATTTTCAATGAATTTAAAATTACATCAGATTAATCATGACTTTTTTGTTAAAAAAATCTTGCAAATCAACAACAAACATTTATTCAAATAAACAATTTGTATATTAAATTAAAATCAAAATTTCAAGAACAACTGGAATCTATCTAGGGTAAGTAGAGATTGTCAATCCCATAACCGCGATGCTGATAATCTGAGGAATTTTCGGTTATACGAAATCCCAAATCTAGGGAGTTATCGAAAAAACTTAGTATTTTTGTTTTGGGTTACGTATGAACATTTTTTAATATAAATAATAATTCCGAAATCCTGGGATCCCAAAAAATCCCGGGATCGCAATAAATCTTGTAAAAAGATGATTTTGAGTATTCATATAGATATATTCATTAGTATATTCCCATATTAAGATCAAAATAAGAAATATTGTTATATTACTATATAGATCTCTTATATTTTGAAAGTATGCTAACGTAAACAACCTTTTTCTATTTTATGACTTATGATCAATCGATCATTTAAACGATTGATCATTATTAGAAAATATCCCTACATTATGTTTTACAACTTGAAATTTGATACTTTTTCTACTTTTTGTTTTCGATGTTTTATACTTTAGTTATTTTTTAAGTTTTTTGTACATTTTCATGTCATTGACACAATCTGTCTTTGTTGGTACTTTTCTGCACGTATTTCATCCCTATTTTAGTGATTTCATTCTAACGCATTTCAAAATTTTGCCGAGATTCCATTAGAAAAGGGACGGCGTATTGTTAAACAACAATAACATGAAATAAGGTACCAAAATAAAATCCTTTATGAGAAAACTTAAAAATTTCGAAAAAGTTGTTTCACCCGAATCACGAAATTATTATTTGTTCCAAAATTACATATCTCCAAAAGTACCAGTCATTGTAGGTTCAAAAGTTCAACATTGTAGGTTCAAAAGTTTAGTTATTAACGTTATGGTTTTGATATATATTTCAAATACATTTATAACCTGTAAGATCTTTTAAAGGAATAAAGTATACAAATTATAAGTTAATGGATGTCATGACCCTATAAATATGTTATATTTAGTAAACCAGTTTATTGCTACAAAATTTTCCTATAAATATGTTATATTTTTTAGAATTTAATTCAACGCTTCAGACTGAAATATTATAAATAAATGTTTATATTTATGTATACATTTCAACCAACAACAGGTGGTTAGAGGATTTGAATAACAAAAAACTACTGACAATTGAGGATTAAAAAGTCATTTTTCGCTGGAAAACTACAACACAATAAAACTAGTGTTAAACTGCAAACATTTATGAATAGTTTTTCCTTTTCATTTGTGAACGCATAAACATTTAATACCAACTATTCTTATATAACACGTTAATGAAAAAAATACTAAAAAAATAGAAAATACCTAAAACTGTGTGAGTAGAGTATATGAAATATAGGTCGTAAGGCATGTGAAAAACTACTAACTATGGCAAATATATACCACATAAACCAAACAGAACTAAAAAAAAAATCCACCAAAAAACTTAACAAATCCACACGGTATATTCTCATACATTTGAATATTTTACTAACCAGAAAAAAATTTGAAAAAAAATGAACAACAAAATAAAAAGTCACTCGATGTTGTACAAGTGCATGCAATGCATGTGAATGCTGCTGTTACTGGATTCAGACAACAAAAACAACAAACAAATTGTAAAAGAACTACTAAAAATTTAGGAATCCCACATTCATACAATAAAAAGAACTATATGTTGTTGTATGTTGCACTGACACATTTACATTCATATTGTTTGTGGCATAGACATAAACATTGCAATTCACAAAAATTGTAAAAGTGTTGAACTGAAAATAAAAGTTGGCTGAGAGTCTATGCGAAAAACAACGAAAATCATCAGGGGGAAACAAAATTAAAAAGAAATTCATTTCATTTTCATTTTTACAAAACTAAACGATAATGAATACGAAAAAAAAAGAAATCCATGAATTTCACGCGAAATTCATTGTTAACATACATTGCAAAAATACAGTAATAACAACAACATTGTTAGTCACATAGTCATCATCAACATTACATGCAGCATAGTTGCAACATTCAGCAACAAAAAAAAAGCACGAAGATATAACCAATAATACCAACAAAAACATCAATTGGTCATTGGTGTTTACAACGACTGGAACAAAAAAATAGCAACAACTATGATGCTGCATAGAACAATTGTTTGTTAAAGGAACACGATGACGTATACGTAACTTGGAATTCATTTATTGAAAACTCACCATTTATATATATTTATATGCAGTGTGAAAAGCACATTTCATTATTTATTTCATCTTTTTTTTACGAATTCTGTCTGAGTATTTAAGTTTTTATGCGTTTTTTCTTCTCATACTTTATAATTTTATAGCAAACGGATGCGGAAATGTTTTTTTTTTTCTTACTACTTTGTTTAACATTTGCATGACATTTTTATTTAGCGCGGATTTTTTGTTACATGTTTTAAAACAAAACTATTACAAATTGTGAAAATTTAAAAAAGCAAATTGTGGGTTGAAGTTAAATATTTTTGTTGTTACATTTTTGCCAAAAGACCATCATGTTGCAATTGCTGTTCTTTATTTCCCTTCACTTTTTTTGTGTTATTTGTATTTTTTCCATTTGCTGTGTGAATTTTTTTTCCATTAGTAACATAAAAAGAAAGTTTTTGACCTTGATTTTCATTTGGAAAAAAGTTTTCCATTACTTTTTTCCGTCTGTTCAGTTTGTTTTGTGTTAAACATTTGAATTTGTAGCATGTTGAGATCTACTTTTGTGCATAATTTCTATGTAAGTATGTGAGAGAGTTTATTTATACACGCACACACAGACACACATACGATTTTCTTTTATTCCTACACTTGGCATCATAAAGAAATCGAAAAAAAAAATAGAAAATCCCNNGAAAAAAATAAAAAAATAGAAAATCCCAACAACAATAGTAACATTGTGCAATATATTAGTGCTAAATACTTAAACATATACAAATATTCAGAAGCAGACATCATGCACACATTAGTTCTTATGGCAGGAAAGACAGACACACAGACACACAGAAAAGAAAAGGACAGACGTTTAGACATTTATCCATTTGTATATATATTCAAATATATATAAGTAGTTTGTGCGTATGTTGAACAAACGTTTAAGCTTTTATGTTCTACATGAACTATAACAACACTTTTATACCATACGAATTTCATAAAAATAACAAGTGTCCCGCGAGTGTTTCTAGTATTATTTTCGTCATTTCTTGCTATTTTGTTAATAATGCACCATGGGACCGGAGAATGAAAAGTATTTTGGAAAAATATTTAAATACGTAAATGCCTTTTTTGATAGAAATATTAATTTTAATTAGATACTTTGAAATTCTGCTCTGATTTGTCAGAGGTTAAATTTTATGATGTTCAAAGTCTCATCTCATCATCATTGATCATTTATCTATGCTATAGGAATATTAAATCGTACCAAAAGATATTCTAGTTGTTAATCTATATATCTAAGAGAATAGGTTAATTGACTTACTGATTCAATGATAGATTCACCAACTCCAAGCCTAAATATTTGGAATTATAATCCAATAGGAGCAGATTTTCTTATATCCGAATGTTTAGGATATAAGAAAGGATATAAACTGATAACTCAAACTAAGAAAGTCCTAAAAGAAATCTTGTACTTGTTGCCTAGTACTTTTTCGAATATCGTCTCTTTGGGAAAGAGGCGAAAAAAATATTTTAGAGATATCATTTAATTTTGTAAAAGAAGCTGGTGAGAATTAGATTTTCGGTTTAAGAAAATTCAGATGTATCAATGAAATGTATATGTAATAGCAGATTAGTAAGTTAAGAGAAAAACTATGGAAATTATCTTACTTTTAAGGACATTACACAGGGATTCGGATGACTTGGAAATGGAGCTTTTCAAGACTTTTAGTTCCTCTATACATCTCACTTCATCCGCTATATGTATAACCAAGTATTTTCCGTTCTATGGCTTTTGTGACAACCGATATCATTCTAGCTAGCTATAGTTATAAGGCAACGCTGTCATGTTACTTGACTGGAGTTCGGAACGTCTAGTCAACGTATGCACAGTGTCTGCAGTCGTGGTAAGTCTGTTTTGGAGCTAACGGTTCGCTTTATAAATGTGTTATAACAATCCTGTCTGGGCATGCAGCCGGAAGCTCTGGCACCAGAATTAACGAATGATGGAATATAAACCAAACTGAATAATTGCAAAGATTTGTTATGATATCACTCAAAACTGCTTTCTTTATTATAAAATCAAGTTTCTAAACAAATTTTTATACATATATGCTCAAAATAACTCTTGCCTCAAATGCTTTTAAGAAAAATATGTTTGTGGCTATGAAACAACCAGCCCTACTGTATGCTATACATTTTGTTCAATTAATAAACTAGAGAAATTTTGTTGAGTATTTTCACTATTACTTTTCTGATTTAAAAAAAAAAAAGAAAATGGTTTAGATAATTTGTTTTTCCTTTTAGTACCATAGTGCACTTGTTGTTCAACTTTTGTATAAATGAGTATGTGTGTAAGCAAATAAGTATGTGCGTAATTTTTTTTTATAATGCTTGCATGTTTTGTAAGGATAATGTTTCCGTTTTACTTACTATTTTTATACATATATTTTTTAAAAATTTTTATTTGCGGTATTGTTGCTGCTAGCAAAAGCTTGTAGACTTTATGCGTTGTCATATTTCTCATGTAGGTATATGTATATGTATGTGTGTTTATTTCTATAGTTTTCCACATTTTTTTTTCTTTGTATTTATTGTATTGTCGTTGTAACTGTTTAAATATGTCTGGTTGCTAGAGTTTCCTCTAGACAATCCCTTTCGTAAAAAATGAAAACATTCAACAATAATAACTACTTCTACTGCTTGTATTTTTCGTTTTTCTGTAGAAAAAAAAAAAGAAACAGAATCATAAGCAGATATTTCAAATGTCTGGGTTTCTTTTTGATACATTTTTTTATGTTGGGGAATTTCATTTTTTATATATTTTTTTTTTTTCATTCATTCAGTCAGACTTTTGTTCTTTTATTCTAACAAGGAAAGTGTTTTTAAGCTAAAGAAAAAAAATCTATTTATTTCTTTCCAACTCTATGGAAATTCTAAAAAAATACGCAAAAAATCCTTTTTTACACTTTTCATTCATGATTTTTCTTCAATTTTTCACCCGGTTTCTTGTTTTTGTTTGCAACAATTTGTTGTATTTTTTTTCTCCTTTCCTAGGTTAATGTGTGTATGTGTTTTGAAATGTATTTGTTGTTATTTATTTGTGTGTGAGCATTTGTAAGTTTAAGTTTTTGTTTATGGCTTTTTGTAGGATAATTTTTTTGTTTTTCATGTTATTTGATTTAACTACAATATTATTTTTATCTTAAAGCCACAGCATTAGAACAAATCCAAACAATGAGTCTTAATAAATGAGAAAAGAGAAAAAAGTTTTCATTTCCTATTTTTTTTCTTCTTCATTATTTTCAAGTTCATAATGTCAACAATTTCGTTTAAGAGTTTTTCTTTTATTTCTTTATGTTAGAAACTAAAAGATTCATTTCATGTTTTGTTTATTGTTTGACTATTTGTCTTCATTTTTATTTTTCTATAAAACAGTTCATATTTTTTCCTTTTTTTCATATTTGTTTGGGTGAGCAACATCATCATGTCTACAAAACTCATTGTATTGGTTTGTTTTTTTGTTAAAATACGTAAAGCACAATTTCTAAGTTGTAGTAGTAAAGGAAAAGTGAAAAGTTTTTTTTAGGATTTGGGAAAAAAGATCAGTATTATAAGTGTTGTTGTTATTATTTAGCAGGTTGTTGCGTGTTTCTTTTATTTGTTATCCTGTGGCATTCACATCAACTTTTCTTTTTGCACAAAATTCTTTACTTTTTCTTTAGTGATTCACAATTTTTCTTCAATGTTTTCTTTCCTTTTTTTCAAAGTAAGCAAATATGTAAGAGTTTTGCTATGATTTGGCATATAATTTTGCTGTAAAAGATTTTTTGTTGTTGCTTCTAAGATACGCAACTTTTGCTGTATTTTTTCAAAACAATTGACAAAAAAAGGGCATTTTCCTTCTTTTTTTGTATTTGTTATTGTTGGGAAATTGGCTAAAAGAAAAAAGTCAATGTCTGGCTTAAAACGGAAATGATACTTTGTTTTCGCAAAAAAAGGAAATCATGAAAAAGAATAGAAAAGAAAAAACATTTCATTCATTCATTTACACATTTAAACATAGACAACTACCCAAATATAAGAAGATAAACAGACAAAGAGACGGACATACATACATTTATAAAGGCAAACAAACAGACAGACAGATATTAAGTCTAACATCTGGCATTGGGAATTCCCAAGTTCATCATGTTTTACAACAACAATAATAACTACAAATATAACAATCCTAATACCTGTTTGAATTTGAGTTTGTTAAGTAATACAATAACAACAAAACATTGTTAAAAATAGAAAGTTTTCCAATTTTTCCTAAAGTTTTGTTAGGTTCTTTTTCCGAAGTTTTTCTTTTTATTTTTTATTTTCTTGTTAATGTTTATTAAATACAAGTCAAGTGTTATAAAGTATAATAAAAGAATTTAAGCCAAAACTATAACAACAATTGTTGAAATCAATCTTATATAAAACATTTCTTAAAGCAGGTCAGAAACCTTTGATTTTGTTGGGGGAAGATTTTCTTGATTATTTGTGTGAGCTATTTTTGTATTTGTCTAATTTGAAAAGTTTTTTTTCTTATTTGCTTTCTAAAAAGTTATTTGTTTATGTCTAATTGAAAATAAAAAGAAAACCAATTTAATCTTTTTAATTTCTCTTTATGTTTTTGAGTTAAATTTTGTTTTGATTGGTAAATTAAGATTTTTTAATTAATAAGGATTTTTTATATGATTTGCTATTTTCATTTAAATGTTATACTTTAAAAGTAAATAAATGAAGTAAACAGCCCTGAAGTATGCAATACTTTTGATTCATTTCATATTAACCACAAAATTCTTAGTTATTTAAGAACTTAAATTCATATGACTTTTAAACGGGAAGTAAAGAGTTATTATTTTGTTTATATACAGAAAAAATATTAAGTATACGCCACATATCATGCGATAATCATATTGATTTTTCAGTCTTGACAGATCTGTAGCAAATATACTTCAAAATTATACTTTCTCATAATAATTTTATGACTTTTGATACATTGATGATAATAGCGTGGAAACAGATTATTACCTGGACTTTAGACTTGTTTATGGTCTGTACACTATTATACACTTTATACTACTACAGAATATTTCATAGTCTAAACTAGAGACTAGTTTACTGTCTACAATATAAATTAATTTATAGGCGGAATAATAGACTAGTTTATTATCTGGATTATAGAATAGTCTATATTCTAGACTATGGAGTAGGTTATTGTCCGGGAAATGGACTAGTATTTGCCTGCACTACATGAGTTTTATAGCCTGGACTATGGGCTAATTAATAGTTTGGACCATATGCCAGCTTTAAAACTGGGCTATATATTACTTCATAGTCCGGATTATAGACTATTTTATTGTCTGAACTATTGAATATTTCATAGCCTGAAGTATAGAGCATTTTATATTCGAGACCTTATTAAGTGTGCACACTTGGTTATAATCCGGGCTAAAGACTGCCCTATAGTCTGGATTATAGAATAGATTATGTTGTGGACTATACTGTTGTTTATACTCTGGACTATACCCCAGTTTGTAGTCGCCATTATAATCATGATTATAGATTAATTTATATTCGGCTTTATAGTCTGTTTATGGTCGAGACCAATGACTAGTTCATAGTGTGGACTATAGATTAGATTTTAGACTAGTTTTAATGAAAATTTAAAATGTCAAAATTTCCCTAATATTCCAATACAACATACAAATTGTTTTACCTTCTGCGTAATTAAATTTTCCTTTAAATCTCTGTTTGCTATATTTTTGCAAAATACTTATCTATATATCTTGAAGCTTTAATTTTTTATTGATTTTTATTACACAGTCTTCAGATTTTTTCATTAGTTTTTTTTGTGCTGCTAACTCAAAATAACAACGCCTTTTTGTATGTGAGAGTTAGTTATTTGTATATGAGTGTGAGTAATAGTATTTCTTCTCATTTTATTTTGTCTTTAGTAATTTGTACTGCACATCTAACATCTAACTAAATTCTAAGAAGAAAATTTCATTTTCCATTTATTTCCTTTGTTGTTCGTGGTCAGCAACATTATCAGGCAGTGAGCCATCCAGTCAGCCAGCCAACCCCAGCTCCTAAAAATGCCATATGGTGTAAAACTTTTGAACAAAGTGTGAGAGTGTATGCGTGATTAAGACAACAACGATGAAGACAACAATGACGAACAACAACAAAACATTTCTAATGATTTTCCTCACATACACACACATATATATATATTTTGTAAGGCAAATTACTTATATTAGTATTTCTCTAGCCAAGAAGAAACAACTATGGCTGCCAACCTGACTGCATACCAGCTGTCTCAGTTTGCTTTTTGAAAAAAATTTCAAGAGACAATGTCAAAATACTCAATGCGCGCATACAATAATGGACGACATTTGCAATTTAGCGAAAGCTAAATGAAAATAGCAAATTTTCAAAGAAGAAAAATTGAAATGGAAATGAATAAAAAAATATATATAAAACTTTTAAATGTGGAAATTGTAATGTTAACAAAAAATATCTCTCATACACATAGCACGTAAGTTTCAAAATGAATAGAACAAAAACTGAGACAAAGACTAAGCGTTATTGAAAAAAGCCAACAAAAACAATAAAAAAGCAACCAACAGACACATACAATAAAAAAGGAAATCATGAATACTACTCTTTAATACAAAACCTTGCCGAGGAGCTAAGTTGTATCCAAGAACATAACGGACATAATAGCAGTAGTTTTACTGCGCACTCCACAATACAACACAACCAACACTAACAAAAAAAAATCGATAATTCTCAGACAACATTCCTCACCCTGTAATATTCAGCTTCTGACTCACGTATATACTTATACAGACTCATATGAATGAAAATATTTACTTATACATTGAAATGATTTTCCGCATACAATACACATACACACAGACATATACTCACCGCATCAAGGGTAAAAGTAATAAACTTTGTTTGGTTTTTGTTATTGCTGTTTTTTTGCTTCTAGTGCTTTTAATACTCATGTACAATAACATTTGTTTGTCTGTAGAGGTGTAAGTATGCATGTGCGAATATCTGCGAATGTTTTGTGTATAAGTGTTTGTGTATGTAAAAAATATGCATATATTTTCAACAGCATTTCCGTTTTTGTTTTATTTCTCTTCTTTAGTCAAGTTTTTTTTTGAATTTTCTTGTATTGTTGCTACAGTCGGGATTTTTTGTTGTTGTTATTATTTTTCCTTGTGCAGAGATGTTACTTTTTTGTATTGCTTAAAGGTTTTCAAGTGTTAAACGGTGGAGCTAAATGATCTTGCTACTAAATGGTGATCAGTTAATAAGACATAAAAAATATTTCTAATTCTCTCGAATCATTAAAAGATCAAGATGTGTCTATTGTGTTATAAGTGCCATGTCATTTGCTCTTCTCTTGTTTTAGAGTATTTTCAAAACGAAAAGATAAAGCGATAGATGGCATAACTGAATGATCCTGAATCATGCTACTTAATGGAGAGAAGAATCTATCTTAGACTAAGAAAGGGCAATATCATGTCTCAAAATGAGTTATATTTTTCAGAATGTGTTCATGCTTCTCTCAATCAATTGCACTTTAAGAGTTGATTTTATATCTTACAAAATTGTTTCAGAACTTTAAAATTCAGACGTTACCAACTTAACTAGACACAAAAGCTTCGGACAATATTAAGTTATGTTAAAATTAATTTTGAGATGAATGGCATTGGAATTATATAAGTTGAGACGGATGTAAAATACATTAAAAAGTTATAGGATGGACCAAAGTGTAGGAATTTCTATGCTCTTTAATGATATAATCCAAAAAGCTATATCAAAACCATATAAATCGTGTGTGAAAATTCGAAAAATTGTAAGAACCCACAGTGCATTTTACGTATGTTTTTATACTTCTACGTTTTTTGATATTGTCGTCGTCATCACTAACATTAAAATGATGGCATTGCTTCAGTGTGTTAGTGCCTCCTTGCCAAATACTTGTCACTCTGCAAATGTATGTGTAACGAAAGTTACGCGATATTTTCTTCATTTTTTGTTTCAACTATCAGCACCAACATTACAAAAAAATCTGTAGCAGCATTTACGGCGTTCCTGTTAACGCATTTAATAGCATACTACAAGGTTCATAGCCAATACTGGATATTAAGAAACTTCAACTTTTGTTGGAGTAAACGAATGAACTGTTGTTGTTACTATTTTGCTGTTGCTACAACTGCTGCCTTACTGCTTCTTTACTTTAAAGCTGACAACGTTATTTTCATTGTTGTCTTTTATTTTTGTCGCTTGACTCTTTTGCAATTTTCTTCCTTATTGTTCGTCATTTCGTATATAGTCTCTGTGTACGTATGTGTTTGTTAAATGTTGAGTGTATTAGTGTTGTATTGCAATTTTCTTGAAATTCTTGCACTTTCTCTTGCTCCAAAAACTTGTCGTCACTCTCCATTATTCTCTTTTGCGCGTCTTTATTGATTTTACCTTTAACGAAAGACAAAGGGGGATGGAGGAGGTGTAAGTGTAGTATTGTTGCAAAGACAAATGGAGGGTATTGATGGTGGTGGTGGTGCTGCTGCTGTTGTTCGAAATGATGGTGATGATGATGAGGACTAAGCCAAGGGTATGCTTAAAATTGTTTGTTCTTAAATTAATGTTGTGTATGAGCAAGAGGAATTTGGAATGTATTGAATTGGATTGGATCTTTATTTCAATTTTATTTTTGGTTTACTAGTTTTTTTTTTTTTGTAGCACTTTCCGCACCCTTTAGCAATTTCTTGTTGTTAAAGTTACAGCTTGATTTGAGATTAATTTTTTGGGTTTTAGAAATATAATTAAATTTCCATTTTTTATGGTGTAGAAATATTAAAATTTCAGTAAACTTTGTTTAAAATTCCTTTTTTCCTGAATTCTAAGACAAAACTAAAGATCGCTTGTAAATCGCACAACTTTTGAAATTTGTTTTTCTGAAACTTTGGGCAAATATTTTGTTTCGTCAAAAGTGTAGTTTTCAAATTAAAGATTTTGTGTTTTAAAGCTTAAATTTGTTTGTGCTTAAAGCCACCCCCTTTAAATTGTTTGGTATTCCATGTATAAGGCGAGGGAGGGGGCTGTTGGGTGTAGTGTATTATATGTATGTGTTTGAATGTGTATTGGAGGTAAATATTTTTATGTTCATCGTTCATTATTATTATTATTTTTTCTTTTGTTTTTGTTATATTATTTTTTATTTTCATTCTTTTTATATATATATTTTTCGTGTGAATTTTTTCCATTATTATTATTTATTTTAGCAATTTTATGATGATGCTTCTTCTTCCTGTATGTAATTGAAATTTGTGGCATGCCATTTTATATAGGGGGGTATATGTATATGTATTTTACTTTTGTAGTAGTAGTGGTGGCAGAAGTTGTATATGTATATATGTGTGTGTGAGTGTTTGTATATAGGTACTGAATACATTTTCTCGTTATTATTGCTTTTTCTTTTTCTCTTTTATTTTCAATATTAATATTTTATAAAATTAAGTTAAAACGTATTTTGTTTCAGAACTTAATATATATAATTTTTTATTGTATTTGTTGTTATTTTCCCCATATAAAAAAAACTATGGTAAATGCTTTTTACTCATTAAATTTAATGCACTTTTTTAATTAAATTTTATTTGTGTGTGTATGTGTGTGTGTATTTTATACGTATTTACTTTATTTTATTTTACTTTTTCATTTTATTTCTCTCTTTTTTGTATTGTATTGTATTTATATTGTAAATAGTAATTAATTCAATTATAATAAAATTAAGGACATTTTGCATTGTTGCCTGCTGCAATTGCATTTTAATACAAAATTACATTATTATTGTTAATAAAACAGTAAGAATGATCATTTTTAAGCAAAATGCTCAATTTTGTTATTTTTTTTATAGCATAAATGTGGGTGTTTTTCTTTTAGTTAATTTGAACTTGTAGTTGTCATTAGTAATGTCATTGTTTTACTTCATCAATACATCGGGTAGTACTGCTATTATATATATTTAGTCAAGTAATTATTTTCTATTATCTACTAATGAATCATTTGTATTTTATAGAAAACAAAAGACCATAAATTTTATGTTGTTTCTTAAAATCTTAATAATCATTTAAGGAATCTTTGATTTTCTTTTGTTTGTTAGTTCCTAGAAAATTAATTTCGTATGAAGCATTAATTGTGTTCAAAAATTGTGTGTTTGTACTAAAAAAAAAATTCCTAGAAATTTCAAACTTATAACAATAAAAATATTTTTAAATCAAAACTCATTAGAAAATTATAGGAAATAATTAGTTATAATAAAAATTAAGTAACTTTTACTTTGAAAATCTTTATAAACAAAATTTAAATTTGATAATGATTCAGAAAAACTGAACTAGAACTGAA
>JACGTJ010014581.1:0-10974 GCA_014858695.1 Chrysomya rufifacies | reverse complement strand
ATCCTTCTTTTGGAAGTGTTCTTGAACTTTCTTAAGTTCGAAATAGCCCTTTTCGATTTCAGCCTTGGTATTTGATTAAAGATGTTGCTTTCGTGTGCTCAAACGAAACTAAGAGATTTCAGTTGATTTTTTAATAGCATCAAGTGGCAACCTTGTACACTTGACCAACTAGCTTAATAAAGGCTATGGTGTGGGGATACAAAATGGCATTGAAACATTAATTAACGTATTTTACGATTTGAATTTTTAGTTTAATTGATGCAAATGACATAAGTTATTGTTTGTTCGTTAAGACTAAGGATAAATTCACATGCAAATATCACAATTTTTAATTAATTAAAGATAAATACTAATAATAGTTATTGATGGCTAAAAAGAAATTGTAAATTTTATCAAGTCAAATTGTAATAAAAGAAAAAAAAAACATGCAACATCAAATCCTTAAGGAATTATTAAACAAATATTTGTAAATTAATTAAAATTGAATTATTTAACATTATCACACGAACATCTAAAGGTGCCCTCCAACCTCCCATCTTATAAATAGATAATTTCAAAATATTTTATGTAAATACAAACAAGCACAGAAAACTTCAGCCAATTTCAACAAAAGTTTTCCTTAAACAAAGAAATTTTCAATAAATTTTGTATATACAAAGAAAATTTCAAGAAATTTTCTCTAAACATAAACATAGACAATTTTTAACAAATTATCTCTAAATGTGGAATATTAAAAAAAAAAAATTAAAAAAAAACAAACAATTTTAAGAAATTCTTCTGGAAAACAGTAATTTTTAAAAAAATTTTCTATAAACCTGAAAAAATTTACGAGTTTTCTATAAACTTTCTAAATTTTCGTAGAAAATTTGTAAACACAATTTTCTTTAAACATAGAAAATGTTGATAATTTTCTATAAACATCAAGAATTTCGAGAACTTCCTATAAAACAGAAAATTTCAACAAATTTTCTACAAAAATAGTAAATTTTGAAAATTTTCGTCGAAAAATTCTAAGCATGTCTCATTAAAACCCAAATTATTTTCGAAAACAAAAATTTTCTACAAAATTTTGCAAAATCATAGAAAATTTAAAAAATTAACTACAAAGAAAAATTTTCAAAATTTTATATTATCATAAAAAAATTTTCGAAAATTTTCTATAATTTCTATAAACTTAAACAATTTCGATAATTTGTTTATAATCATAGAGTATTTCTATAAACATAACAATTTTTTAAAATTTTCTGTTAACATAGAAATTTAATAAAATTTTCAATAAGTATAGAAAATTTCTATAAACTAAGAACATTTTTATAAAATATTCTATAAGCATAGAAAATATGGAAATTTTCTATAAACAGAGAATTTCTACAAATATTCAAATTAAAAAAATAAAAAAAAAAAAATAAAAATTTCTTCCTTTTGTGATAATCCCCCCATTGAAAATATTTCAAAAATACATCTTTTTTTAGAGTCTGGCTACATTTAAAATTTTTTCCTCGGTAGCCTTTCTTTAATCTACTTATATATTTATATTTCAGAATGATATCCATATTATTAGCTGTATAACATTATAAATTTAATCATAAAGACATAGAACTTTTCTTTTTAGTGTAAAAGATTTTTATATGTAAAAAAAAAAATGTTTGTATTTAATTTTGTTTACTGGAAGTTAAAGGCGATTCCCTCACTACGTATCAGTTATTCTGGGGTTTCGACCATTCAGCACTCAAAATTAAATGATCATAACCGTGACCATTAAGAATCTCAATGGCAGCAGCGGCATCTTTACGTTGGCGGAAATGAACATAAGCGAAACCTTTACATAAACCTGTATTCTTATCGCGGGCCAAATACATTTTGGTATGTTGTCCAATACGCTTGATAAGTTCTTCCAAATCTTGTTCGGTCATAGATTCAGACAAATTGGATATACGTATAGCAGCTGTATCATCGCGTCCACGCATACCCATACCACCCTTTTGACTGTCTTTAAGGAATGGTGGCACATATTTGCCTGGTTTGGGAGCTTCTGTAACAGCAGTAGCAGCGGCGGTAGCTTTCTTTTCCATCAAATTGGTATCCATAGCAGTACCCTTGTAAGGACAGTATACGGACCAATGCTCTCCATTACAAATACGACACTTGGCAATATTCTTACTCAAATCCAACAAAGGATCATTTGCCTTTTCTTCTTCTTTAGTGTTTAGAATTTGCATAAAGATTTCTTCAGCCACAATGGTAGTTTGAGAATTAGGTCCGGGTTTATCATTCTTAGATTCACCGAATTTTGCCCAAGTGCGACGTTTGGCTACAGATTTGGGTACAACTTGTTTGGAAATTTTATAGGTACGTACCACCTTAACTTTCTTGTCATCCTTGTCGTACTTGTACTCCGTGACGTATTTAAAACCATTTTCAATAACTTCGGTAGGTGGTGGCAAACCACCGTAATCAAGCTCAACTTCGTCGGCCCATGAAGATTTAATTGTTTCAACGCCTGGCATCTGTGTGAAAATTTTAGATTTATATAATAATTAAACGGACAAAGAAAACTTTTATGGAATTTTTGCTACACTACCTTTATTTTTTACTATATTTTAGCACACAAAAATTAAAATTTTCTATACGCCACGAGTTAAGCAAATTCGATGCAAATTGTGAAAAGAAAATGTCAAATAATTATAGATGCTTCTTCTTGTTGGCGATGAATAACATAACCAAAAACAATGTTAAACAGCCAGTAGCTTTAATATAGGCAAAGAAAATATATAGTTGGCAACGTTGTAGAAAGAGAATTAAATGTAAATTTAATATTTTATTAAGAGAAAAGTGTCGATGTAATCAAGTAATTCTTGTTTTATTAGTAAGTGAAACAAATAATAAAAGTACTATAACTTGAAACATCATTCGTCCAGTCTTAACCTTAGCATTTCCTATTCGTACTGTCTTAGAGGTTTTGATTTTATGCTTAATTTTTTAGCAGTGCATTTGTTTGTTTACATTTTCATATTAAGCAGCTTTGGTATTAGTAGTAAATATTTGACATTTGTCAAAAACATCAGTTTTGTTATAAAAATCTCTGGATTAGAATTCTTGGTAAATTTATTAAAAAAATTTGTAAAAAAAATAAAGTGAAACAGTGTTAAAACATGAAACAAAAAATAGATATTGATGAAGATGTATCCTCCATATGTGAATCTACAGTAAGTTAATCAAAATACATTGTTTTATGAGATTTTCTAACAACACCCATTGCAGGCTTCTCTGACAGAAGGATGCAGACTCTCAGTGCGTATGCATAAAACAGACGATTGGCCCTTGGCTGAAATTGTAAGCATTAAGGACCATGATGGAAAAAGACAATTCTATGTACATTATGTTGACTGTAAGTACTCAAATTCGAAAAATTTATAAATACTTAATTTTTTTTTTTTTTTTGTTTTCAGTTAACAAACGTTTGGACGAATGGGTTACAGAGGAAGATTTGGACACTAGAAAAGTTCAATTTCCGCGTAGGGATGGTACACAGACAGGAGCGAGTACTGGTGTTACAACACCTAAGAAACATCTGTCAGTGGCCGGCAGTGTTTCACGTCCCACATCACCACAGCCAGCTGGCGGAGAAATGGTTAATGGGAATGCCGTTTTAGCGGCAGCACTACAGAAAAAAATCAATAGAAAAAGAAAAGTAAATTCTATTGCAGTGCCCACTAAGGAGGAAATTGCACCTAAGAACAATTCCAATATTTTACAGATAAATTCTGCACCTTTGCCTTTGTCAGCACCTCCGGCAGTGCCGACGGCAACAGCAGCAGTTGCGCCTACAGAATCTTCACCAGCCACAATATCCGTACCTACCACTGAAGAAGGTTCACAGGATGGTAAAAATGGTACCCCTAGGCAATCAGGTAGTATGGTAACTATACATCAAGATGATGTAGTGACTCGTATGAAAAATATTGAAATGATAGAATTGGGTAAACATCGCATAAAACCTTGGTATTTTTCTCCTTATCCTCAAGTGAGTTGTTTTTAATAAAAACGCCTTTAAAATATATTTGCTTTAATTTTCACTGAGTATTTGCAGGAATTATGTCAAATGCCCTGCATTTATATCTGTGAATTCTGTTTGAAATACCGCAAAAGCCGCAAGTGCCTGGAAAGACATTTGGTCAAATGTAATCTACGGCATCCGCCGGGCAATGAAATTTATCGAAAAAATACAATTTCTTTCTTTGAAATAGACGGTCGTAAGAATAAAGTGTACGCTCAAAATCTATGTTTACTGGCTAAACTGTTTTTGGATCACAAGACATTGTATTACGATACCGACCCCTTTTTATTCTATGTAATGACAGAATATGATAATAGAGGCTTCCATATAGTTGGTTATTTCTCCAAAGAAAAAGAAAGTACAGAAGACTACAATGTAGCCTGTATTTTAACCATGCCACCGTATCAGCGCAAAGGTTATGGCAAACTACTTATAGAATTTAGTTATGAACTTTCAAAATTTGAAGGCAAAACTGGTTCACCAGAGAAACCTTTATCCGATTTAGGTTTACTTTCATATAGATCATATTGGGCTCAGACTATACTGGAAATATTTATCAGCCAAAAGCCCACAAGTGACGGTGAAAAACCCACCATAACTATAAAGTATGTAAACAACCCAAAATATTATTGAGCACAAAATTGATTTTTCTTTTTATTTTTTAAGTGATATTTGTGAAGTTACCTCCATTAAAAAGGAAGATGTTATATCTACCCTGCAGAATTTAAATCTTATTAACTATTACAAGGGCCAGTATATTGTTTGCATTAATCGTGATACTATAGATCAACATAAAAAAGCTATGGATAAAAGAAAAATACGCATAGATTCCAAGGCTTTACACTGGACACCCAAAGATTGGTCTAAGCGCTCCAAGTGGTAATTGATTTTTAACTTCATCTTCCTCTTCTCTAAGACCTATCCCACATTTTTTTAGTTGTGTTTAGTCTAATTCATACATTTTTTGTTTTCTTTAATTTTTTCATTATTAGAATTGTGAATGTTGTAGAAAGAACCTCAAGATTACATCCCCACACAAAGAAAATACATAGCATTAAATAATATAAAAATAAAATAAATGCACTGCAGGCTGGATAGTTAACCAGATGCTGTAAAAATAATTGTTAATTATTCACTTAATATTCATTATACTCGTATTCCTTAAAAAGTTTGGGATAATTGCCCATGTCTAAGGTATTGGTAAAATGATCTAGTCCTTGTGTAGTACATTTCTCCAAAGAAATTTCTATAGCTTCTATGGAGTATTGTATAGCATCAGTAGCATTTTGCAAATCAACTAATTCCGAACGTCTTATGGGCAGATTTTTATATTTTTCTACAGCTTGCAGCATTTCTTTAAATTTCTCCAATTCAGAAGTACTAATATAGTCTGTGGCACTGCCACTACTGAGCTTCTCCTTAATACTTTTAGCATCTGCGCAGGCAGTTTCGGTGGGAAATTCTATTAAATCATTGCGTAGCAAAACTTTACGGGTACTGGCTAACTTTACTAAGGTAGCATATTTAGCCACCAAACTAAAGTACTTATGACGTCTTTCCTCGAAAAGTTTATGGGTCTCTTCGATTCTCTGCCTTACTGCAAGTTCATTATCACGATAACGTTTTAAACTTTCCAAATGTAGCAATAAGTTTATATCTTCCATTACTTTGGAGGAAGAGCTTAAACTTGCGCTGCTTGAACAGTTGTTGTTGGAGCCCGCGCAAATATTAGACATGGATTTTGATTTGGTAGGAGTTACTGATTTTAAATTAACACGACTTTTTGTAGGCGTTGACGGCTTTAGGAAATTAGACATTTTAAGTTATTTCGTAAATAATTTTTTTTTTGTGCTAAATTTTTTGTTTAAATCTCAGATTTGAAATCTTTGAACTCTCACAAATGTTAGATAACAACTCTGTTTTTAATTTTTTATGGGACATTACTTGCATTCACCATAGAATGATATCTCACTAAATCCTTCAACTGGTTGGCAACAATTTTCGTAGGTTAGCAATATTTGATTTAAAGAATTCATTGTTTTAATATTAACTACGGAAGTATATTTATAATTGCAAGTGAAACTTAAATCGTAAGAACCTAACCATAAATTTGTATAATTGGATTAAAATTAATAAAAATTATTGTTACTATATTTTTTATTTTAATTGATTCCAGTTTTTCAAATCTTTTCTTTCCCTTAATTCAGAAGTTGCGTCAAATTTTACAACATACATTATAAACATTGTATCAATTAAAGATTACCTGCAAAATTTTTTAAATCCTATTTTTACTACACTTGTCAAAAATCAGCATAGAAAAGAAGAACAATTAAGAATCGACAGATTTTAATGAAATAATCCAGTATTAACAAAGTATTTAATTGTTTCAATATAGTGGATTAATTTTTAAAAGTCTGGCATCTTTACTGTCAAACAACACGTGTTGACATTCAACATATTTTTTTGTTGTCTACTCACCAGCATTTAAAAGTGAAAATTGTGTAAAAATTATATTTCTTTGTTAAAAATAATTAAAACTACAAATTAAATAAACAAAAAATGGGTCGTAAAAATAAATCAAATCCTTTCGCAGCCAAGAAACGTCAGAAGAAAGAAAATGTAAGTAAACAAAATTGTAAGTCTAAAAAGAATTGTTTACATTTAAAATATATTCACTTTGTCATTACAGGAGGGAAAGCCGGAACGTCGTGCTGAGCCCTATCCCGATATAGTACGTGATAATGCTGCCTTTATTAAATACTATAATATGCAAAACATTTGTGTCGATGAACAAGAATGGGAAAAGTTTTTGTCTGCCATTAGAGATAACTTGCCGGCAACATTCCGTGTAACAGGATTTAAAGGAGAAGCCAAAGCTTTGCTGGATATTATACAAACTGAACTATTTACTGAATATGTTAAGGGTGTAGCTGAGTTAAGAGGTAAACCTGTTGAAGAAGTAGAACGCCCTATATGTTTACCCTGGTATCCCAATGGCATGGCTTATCAATTGGATTTGACGCGCAAAGATATCAGACGTTCAGAGGCATTGTATAAACTACACAATTTTCTTATAAATGAAACAAATGCTGGTGCCATAAGTCGTCAAGAGGCGGTTTCTATGATACCACCTATTGTTTTGGATGTTAAGCCTACGGACAAAGTTTTGGATATGTGTGCTGCTCCAGGTTCCAAAACTGCTCAATTAATAGAGGCTTTACATGCTGAACCAGAGAAATATAAAATTCCCCCAGGATTTGTATTGGCTAACGATGTGGATAACAATCGTTGCTATATGTTAGTGCATCAGGCAAAACGTTTGAATTCACCCTGTTTTGTGGTGACTAATCACGATAGTGCTTTCTTTCCGAATTTGTTGGTAGGTATTTATTGAATATAACAAAACAATGTTTATTTATATCTTTACATTTTGTTTAAAAGAAAACTGAAGCTGATGGCTCTAAGGGTATAATAAAATTTGATAAAATCTTGTGTGATGTTCCCTGCTCAGGAGACGGTACTTTGCGCAAAAATCCTGACATATGGCTTAAATGGAATTTAGGCCAAGCTTATAATTTACATGGGTATGTTTTAAATGATTTTTCCCATTTCCATTTACTAATGTATTTCTTCTTTCCAGGGTCCAATATCGTATTACCAGGCGTGGCGCTGAAATGTTGGAAGTTGGTGGCCGCTTGGTTTATTCCACTTGCTCCTTAAATCCCATTGAAAATGAGGCGGTTTTGCAACGTATTATAGCCGATTCCAAGGGTGCTTTAGAAATTGTTGATGCCTCACATTTGGTTCCTGGTTTAAAATACAAACCTGGCATGACTTCTTGGAAATTAGCTTCCAAAGATGTAGATGAAATTTACAGCAGTTTCGAGGAGGTACCAGAAAAATATCACACCATCATAAGACCTAATATGTTCCCCTTGCCTAAAGAGGAAATAGAGAAAATTGGTTTGGAGAAATGGTAAATATTTGAATTTTTTAACTAAGAATTTCTATTAATCTATATCAAAAAAGCCTACGTGTTTTACCACATCTACAGGATTCTGGTGGTTTCTTTGTGGCTGTATTACATAAAAAGTCGCAATTACCCTTTGAAAAGAATGATGTTAAAGATTTATTGGATAAGCCCAAACCAGAAGTTAAACTTGATGAAAATGGTCAGCCTATAGAAGAAAAATCTGTACCCTGGGGACCACAACGTAAACGTAGACGTTTACATGGCTACAAGGAAGATCCTTATGTATTCTTTGAAGAAAATGATGCCGATTGGGACGAAATTAAAAGTTTCTACGATTTAGATGAATCTTTAAACAAACGTTGTTTGTTAACACGCTGTATAACAGAGAAAAAGAAAAACATTTATTATTGTTCTGACCTGATAAGAGATTTGGTTTTATTAAATGAACACAATATAAAAATTATAAATACGGGAGTTAAGGCTTTCGTACGCTGTGAAAATAGACATACCCAACATCCTTTCCGTTTGGCTCAAGAAGGTTTACAAACTACAAATGCTTTTGTAGGATCTAGTCGCAGAATTGAAGTGGAAAGAGATGATTTAATATTACAATTGAATTGTACAGATCCCACTAAGCCACCTTCAACCCAAGAACTTAAGGAGGCTACTCAACAAAGATGTAAAGAATTAAGTAAGAGTTTTTTCTTTTTGCTTAATATTTAGGGTACTTATAAACTTTGAGAACGAAAATTTATATTCTAGGTGTTGGCAGTTGTATTATAAAATATGTAGATGAACGTTTTACTTTGTATATAGTGGGTTGGCGTGGTACCTCCAGCTTACGTGCCTATGTTGATAGCAATGAAACTTTACATATTTTACGTTTATTAGGAGCAGATCTTAGTAAATTTGGTAAGTTGTGGCTTATTAAAAAACTATTTTTAGTAATGTAACCAATTTTGTTTGTCTTCTTAAAGAGGTTAACAAATATGAAAAAGCTAGAGAAGCAGCAGCTGCCTTAGCGGCTGCTAATGAAGCTGAAGCTGCAGTTGAAACATTAAATCAAGTGGAAAAAAATATGACGGCCATGGAAACTAATGATACTGAAGAAAACGTTACAAATGAATAAATATTATTTTATTTATGTATTTTTTTCATAATATTAATGAATAGTTTTTTATTTAAACATAAATGATCCCTTATTTATGTTTATTTTTTTATTGTATTAAGTGATAATAAAATGTAAATGTACATTTTTGAAAGACTTCAAGTAAGCACAATGCAGATTGTGTTTTATAAGGATTATTTGATATTTTTACCTTCGTTTAGTTCTAGATAAAATCTAAAATTTGAGATATAACTAAGTTAAAATTTAGTTTTCCTTCTGTTTTATTTCAATTAAACTTCGAACTGAATAGAAATATACTAAACTGGAACGATAATAGGCTTCTAATTTAGTATAGTTCTGTTCAGTTTTGGTTGAGATCTAGTTCATTTATATTTCCGTTGTTCTGAATCAGTTTTAGTTTTGTGTAAATTTTGTTTTTATATTTTTCTTTCAGTTCTTATTGGGGTTTAATTCAGTTCTAATCTATTTTTACTTCAGTTCTACCTTAATTTTACTTCACCATTCTACTTCAGTTTTAATAAAATCAAAATTTCTTTATTTTCAATGAATCTTGTTGATTCAATCACTTTTCAGTTATTTATCTATACATAATTTTTGGAAAATTGTTTTTCCGTTTGCATTTTTGCTTTTCGCAACTAATAAAGCAAGAACATTTTAGTGTTTACTAATAGTTCAGGGTTATTGATAATATTGGTTGTATTGCTTTGCTTCCGTTTAATGCTAAACGTACATCCGGTTTTAATTTACAAACAAATTAACTATAAACTAGCTAGAAATTAGAAAAAAGTTGAAGAGATGGGAAAATGAAGAAATTTTCAGTAATAAACTAATAATATCAGATTAATACTAATACAGGCAATCAAATTGATAACATTTTAAAGCAAGAAATTTTCTAATTTCCTTAAAATATTAGTAATAACAAAATAGTTTTCTAATAAATATTTTGTATTACAGGAAGTGAAAAGTTTAAAAGAACTTTTTAATAAACAATTTTTATTACATTTAAATGTAAAAAAAAACACTTTTTATAACCCTGAAAGTTACACAAACATATTTCGAAAATTAACACATGTATTTTTTTTGTTAAAATTTTAATTAAAATTGGCGTTTCTATATAGAGAAGGAACATATTATAGCTCTATAAATACCTCTCAAATAAACATTTCCCAGCATTTCCTTCGCACACACATATGTATATATTCATTAAATAAGTATAAAATGGCCAGCCAAAAAAAAGGTACATAGTAATAGCATTTAACTCATGCATTTAGTTTTATAGGCGAAATTCGCATAAAGCATATATGCTGGAAACGTGTGAAAATTACTATTACGTGACTAAAACATGTTAAAAACTCGATAAGTACAACATACGTATTGCACAACTATAGATGTGAATGAGTAAAAACAAACAACCATGAATCCTTCTTATAAAATTTATACCATAGATAGTGGAATGAACATATACAATGTGTATATTTGATCCTAGAAATGTTATCAATGTGTTAACATAGTAATGCAGACATTCGAACAAACATGTTTAATGTTCGAAACACATAAACATTTCGAATGAAGTGATGCATATGGTGGAAAAACGAATAATGTCTAAAAATAATAATTACTGCTTTACATCAACGCCAAATATATATAGAACTTTTGTATAGAACAGTTGTTCTCACAAGATATGACTTAACGACTTTTGAGATTATAATGGGAACTGTTTCAGTTCTAGTTCCGTCCTAGTTCAGTTTTAGTTCAGTTCTAGTTCAATTCTAGTTCAGTTTTAGTTCAGTCCTAGTTCAGTTCTAGTTCAGTCCT
>JACGTJ010014566.1:0-11624 GCA_014858695.1 Chrysomya rufifacies | reverse complement strand
TCTAGTTCAATTCTATTTCTAGTTCAGTTCTAGTTTAGTTATGGAGGTGTTAAAATTTGTAAATTCGATCGAAATTTAGTATGTTACTTTTGTAATTTACAAACTTTACATTTAACAAAATTTCATTTTACAAAATTTATGCATTTGTTAGGTGTTACAAAATTTATAAAGAAATTCCCATATTTATAAATTAATTTCCAGATCAAGAATATATATACAATGTATACACGAATCTACACGAATATTCTTCCAGAATTAGGAATGAGAAAGGTCGTAATTATGAAAGTACTATGGGAAAATTTCGGTCAGATTATTATTTTAATACAAAGATAATAATTTTAAAAATTGGTCACGTCTTCAACTTACTCCATATAGCATATAATGGTGCAGGGTATCATATGTCTTTGTAAATTAAAACTAATTTCTTAAGTTAGCAAAATATCATAAAGTATTTCGAAATAAATAACTATTTTCCTAAGAAACAGAATTTTCAAAAAATGCCTAAAGAAACAGAATTTTGTTTTAGATAATTCTGTAAAATTTAGAAAATTCGTATATTTTTTGTCACCCCTTAACTATAATTTTAAAGAAAACTTATCTACTATTTTCTACTATACTATTGTAAATATTTAATTGATAACTTTTATTACAGCGGGTGAATTCAATATTAAACTCAATACTTTTATTTTAATCACGGTTATTTATCAACCCTCAATAAATTTATAAATAAAATGAATGAAAACATAAACGATTTCATTCTTTTTATACATACAGCCCTGTTTTTCTTTCTCAAGTTCTTAGGTATGTAGGTACATGTATATTTACAATCCACTGTGAATACATATGTAAGTACATACATACGTCTGTATAATAACTTTGCAATTCATATGTACGTGCTAAATTAGAAATACGCGTGAAACGCGACAATGCAAGTGACAATTTTTTTGTTCAATTTCTCAATGTGTTAATACTAATACATATGTATATCAAAATACTACATACATATATTTTTATACGTACATGGGGTAAAACAAAAGAATTTTTACGGACATGCATAAAGGAAGAACGAACCCCCGTAAAGAATGTCTCAAATTACGCGAAAGTAAAGAAAACAAGCAGGACTGTAAAATAATGCCGCAATTTTTACAAATGAGGGCATCTACCCATGTAAGTCATTGTTTACACCACATCCTAGTATAGTATTTTAAATCGTGTTCACGACAAAATACTATATTTGCAAAATCAAAAGTTAAACAAACCTTTCGTTTTCGAAGAATTTTATTAAGCAAAACTAAACTCTTCCAAGTAAGAGTGTAAAATAAGTATCAAGTGTAAAAAAAGTACACAAGTGTTAATTCGCGCACTCTTTATTTCACGTTTCTTAGAGCGGACAAAAACTTTTAAGAATGTGCACTCAAAAAGATGTGAGTTAAATTCGCACAAAATGTTAAACACAAAAGGGGGTGACATGCATAAATGTGTAATAAAGTACATATATGTATGTATACGCTGAAAATACCAAGTAAAAGGTATTGAAATTATTTAAGCAGATCGCAATCAATTTTTATATCTTTTGATTTTGAAACAAATTTTTTTCTAATACACTTTTCTAAAGGTTCTTGAAAATGAGCCTATGAAACGTAAAAATTCATTTAATTATTTTAAACTAAAATAGTTGAATAAAAATAATAATTTTTGTTACAATTTCATGGAAAATGATTTTAATAATTGTTCCATTATGGTCAAAAGACATATACTAATTTTGGTGGTTGTTTAATTTCCCATAATTTTATTGTAAACTAGACCCAATAAGATATTTCTGGACTAAAACTTCTTCTATCATAAGTATAATAATATGTTTTCTAAATGATTATAGTATATCTTTGTGTCAAGATATATGATCTTTATTTTTTAAATAACCATTTTACTTATGTCTATTTTGATTTGTAAAAATAAAAACATGAAGAGGAACATGTGATATAAAATCATCATTACATGTATCATATAAAAATTCAACTACATTGACGTCTATCTATCCTAGAGCAAAAAGGCACACATGGGACGACGCATAACACAATGAAGAAATTGTGCTTATCACTCTTACGCGTTAAAAAGACATTGCATAAATGGAACAAAAAGTTCTTAGCCTAGTTTTTCGTTAAGTATTTAGGGAATTTGTCCTTTTCAGGAAATGTGGTGAAAGAAACATAAATGATTATGTCAACTTGAGGTTATATATTCTTTTGTACTCCTTTTTTAACGCGCGCGGAACCCAAAAAACTTAATAAACTGATGAGTGGGCATATTCTATACTCTAAAATGTAAAGAAGTTTTTTTTTTTTTTTAAATATGATAAACATACATTCATAAACGTTAAATTTCATATGCGAATTTTATGTAATGAATGTCTTAACCCCTTTATGGTAATGTAACAGTATGATAAAGTCATTGTCCTAGGGATAAAAGGACACTTTGCTTTATCCACAATAAGAAGAAGGAAAACATTTAATGTAACATATTAACAGCGCACTATGGGCTATTAATTAAATAGATTTTGACAAAATTTTGAAAACGCAATTTGTTGAAATTTTTTCTTAAAATATAAGCTTTTACGGATAAAAATTATATCATTATGAAATATTACTTAGGCAGTAGAAGAGGTATTTTAAAAATGATATAGAAGAAGCTACATTCCGATTTCCGATTTCAAACCAAATATCTCGTGTCTGCACTGCAATAACTAGAAAATAACTCAAAATATTTATATATCAACGTGCTGGGTGTGAAAAAGTTTTTGAATTACCCATTTAAAACACCATTGCCTACCATATTAATAATATTCACATATGTATATTCAAATATATATACTTAATTTTAAATAAATTTGTGTGTATGAATATTTTTTCCCTACAGTTTTTTAAATGTATCAAGAGTGTAGTTGATAGGAAAATCATGTGAGTGCTCCAATGAAGAATAACAAATATTAGGACAATTCGACAATCATAAAAACATTTGCTATAGTTCACAAAAGTGTCAAATAGAAATCTATTTTGTTTTTATATTAACATAAAAAATTAAGAAACTTTTCAAAAAAATGACCATAACAATGTAAAGAAACTAGTAAACAAATTGCTTGAATTTTCTAAAAAAAAACTGTTGGGTTATTAGAAGACGAGTGTGTATTTTTGTGGATGTAAATGTGCCCAAAGTAATCAGTGATAATAATGAGGCACCATCTCCGTTGCGTCAAGTATCGCATATCCTACTACGGGATTGATATCAATGTCACTAGATTCTGAGTAAATGTGTGTTTGTATATGTTTGTGTTAAAGTTCTTTCCTTCACCGCCATTAGGCTTGTTTTACATTTTCTTTTATTCGTCATTTTACAAAGGTACATCCAAGGTTATTTATATACACATACATATGTGTACACAAATATGCTAAGAACTCCTTCTTTTTCGATGTAAATATGTAATTATTCCCTTTTTTGAACGTAAATAATATCGTTTTAAATGTTTAGACGTCCAACTGAAGCAACCTTACAAGTTTAACTTATGAAACCGTGTAAATAGTCCGTCAATAAGTGCTAAGAAAGAAAAAAGAACCCAACACACGCGAGCTATTCAACTTAATAAGCGTAATAAGGATTAAGACATGTCATGCCTCAAATATACTTCTCATTACTTACATACATATGTACATAAAAATATATATGTATGTAGGCGGACAAACAGACAATTACATAAACTTGGTTACACTCACACACATGCATAGATTTACATTTGGTAATTTAAAATTTTTAAGCCAAAAGGCATTTCTTTCATAAGAGTGATTCGACATTCGCATAACAAAAAAACATCAATTTTAAACCTCTGGAGGAATGAGTATGTTATAAAACTAAAGACCACTTTCATTCGAATGGCTTTATTTAACGTACTTAAGTACATCTTTCACACACACACACACACACACACACATTTACTTGGCCAAATAAACAATCAAAAGAACGTACGAAATCGTTATAATAATAATTTTGTAAGTTTCTTTCATTTCATTTGGTCTTATGTAAGACAACACTGTGTGTTTCTGTTTTATCTTCGCTTTTATTAACACTTTTTCAAGGATAAGGCTAATCTACTAATGTGTCTTTAAAACTAAATGACATTTTGAAGTTATGGCTTGATTTGGGACAAATCACAAAACAACAGTCCCCAAGTACGTTTATCAAAATTCTGCGCTTTATAAATGAAACAAAAACAAATAAACTAGTTAAATCAGATACCAAATAACTTATACACGCAAACATTTTCCTTTATAATTTAAATGTAATATTAAAAAAATATACCCACACATGTCCATCAAAATAAATATAATAAATAAATGTACATATTTTTAAATTCCCTAAATATGTCTAAGTTACTTTAAATAATTGATGAAATTTACGTTTATGGTAGATTTTTAATTTTTTTGTACTTTTTTCACTATTGGTACTTTTCTTTTACTTATTTTGATTTCTTGCTTTTCAATGCTTTTTAAAATAGTTTTGGAAAGACATAAGAACAAATTCCAAATATTATTAAATAGACATAACAATGTATAGAAAAAAAAGTGTGAAAATAATTTCATCTTCCCCGTTAACTTCTGAATTTTCAGAAAAAGTACCAAACTTGTATATATTGTATTCCCTTAAGTCTCATAATTTGTCACAGGTTACAAAATTAAATTTTAACCATAAAATACCAAAATATAGTTTTCACACGTTTTATCTCCAAAAGTAAAATTTTAATGTTGATATATAGTTGGTCATATTCAAATATTTTATTATTTTTAATCAAATATTTCTTCAAGATATCTTCGAAATTATCATTAAAACCACTGAATTTATTTCGAACATTTTCAAATGAAATTGGCCACATAGGTTGAGGACTATTAAGAACTTATAATTGACTTCTTTCAAACAACAAGTTTTTTTGCCCTTGGATAACTTAAATAGCAAATATAAGTTTCTAATAGACTTTGTTTCACATAGCTCCTATATAAAATTTCTCTAAAAATAGTAGTCTAAAGGAGTAAAATAATTAAATATGTGGATATAGTCACAATTTTGAAGATATCTTTTTGAAATTTCCCACAAATTATTATTTAATACGTTCAAATTGATCGTGATCGATTCACTATTTCACCTAGCACACGTACACATTTCCTGCACAGAATTACGTCTTAAGCCTATAAATTCTTTAAATATGTATGAAATGTATCGGCCCCTCATATAAGAGTTTTTAAAATGTGGTAAGATCCCAGATTCGGACATATCTGAATGAAATGCGATCGGATGAAATCTTCAAGAAGGGTCCGACCATCACTCACGTTAAATAAGCAGATCAAAAAAGTTGTCGAAATATTTGTTGTTGTTTAATACGAAACTTATCATTCAATAACTAAAACTTATCATTCAATAACATAAACTAACAAAATTTTCTGGCAACTCAAATTAAGAAATTGTATTATTATATTACAGATTGCAATGAATTTCTACAAAATTGTCTTCCTGTAAAAATCAAAAAGTTTTAAAAAAATCAACTATTTTTGATTATTATATAATATATTATTTCCATGCCAAAATATCAATATTTTTAAGCGCAAATGCACACATGTGCACATTTTAATTAGTTTAGTCTCGCGTGCCCGTTGTCTCAACAGAACCAAAGAAATCTTAATACTTATTTACAATGAAACGCGTAAATATTTATCCTCCCCCATTTGTGTATTTACCAAAAGTCAAAGTCATTCAGAGGACCCGTTTTGTTAGTAATAATTATAACATTTTCTATAAAAATGGTCCATTAGTGTATACATACATATGTACAAAAGTGTTAGGATTGTGTCTTTTGGTAAAGTCATTATTTGGGGTGGAAAGTAACGTAAATATTAGCATCTTTTGCGATTTGGAATTACTTTAGGTTTATAGTTAAAATTCTTTAGAATTTCATGATGAAGCGTTGCGTGTGTGGAAGAAGCGTACATGTGTGTCCATACACATTCAGTGGCACATGTGTAATATACATTCATATCAACATATACAACGTAGTTAATTTTTAAAATTGGCGTGAATACAAATTAAATTTAATGTTCAAATATGTGAGACGTGTTTTTTTAGTATTTTTGAGTGTCCAAGTTTTTATATATATCAAGATCGATAATGTCGAATTTAATACCATTTTGTTGTTATTAATTTTCGTGTAAAATCATAGTCTGTTATGTAAGTTGTCACCAAATTATAAAGCATCGAAATGTAACTTCGGTACAAGTCTTTGATGAATTTTAGAATGATAATCTGCATCCGTCTCAGATCAGAATAGTAAGCATCAATATCAAAGCTAATAAGAAATATATGAATTTATACAATATAAGTGGTGAATGTACTTTTCAAATCAGAACTTTTGAATTCTTTCTCAAGTTTCAGATTGCAAAGTTTCTAAATAAATTAGTTTTCTGATCACAGATATACAGACTACCTGTGATCTGTTTGTATTTGAAAGATACTACAACTAACTTTCAGAAATCCAAGAAGTAATTGAGTATAATCAGTTAGTAAGAAAATGTCAATGGATGTATTTGGAGCTCCTGTTTTAAAAAATGTTGTCCATTAAAACTATTGGAAAGAAGAAACAGCGATAATGGAATACAAATCTACAAGTTTTAAGGAAGGATGTCGAAAAAGCTTTCAATATAGGTATGAAAGAAGATAAAAAATATGGAAACAAGAAATGTATCTGTCAATTCTAAAAGAAAGATTATGTTAAATACATCTTCTGATTATATTATTTGAATCGCACAATGAGGTCATGAAATAATAAAAGATGTAATATAAGCATTACATCTTTGATTATTTCATGACTTCTTCTTCTTCTTCTAAAAAATAATCTATGTATTCTTACCTACACTCTATTATACACCATTTTAATGAATTAACAATTGCCGACATTTTGGATATCGAAGATACCTTCAACAGTAAAGCTTAACAAACATTTTCGCACATTATATTAACGTTAAGTCAAAGAGTATTCTATCCAAATCAGAAACAATTATGTTACACTTTGATGCTAAAAGAGACATAACGTTAAGTAGTGCTATTTCGCCACTATTATGAGTTCTCGTGGTAAATCAATATAGGTGGCATAAAAATGGTAAATTACGCTGGAGATCTGGTCCTTAAAAACTACATTATGGACCATGAGTGTAAATTTTAGTAAAACTGATTTCGATATCTCTACACGCAAGAGAAATATTTGTTATATTTTAATAAGGAAACCCTAAGTTTATTAAGATTTATTTAATATAATTTTAATTAATGAATCAATACAAAACCAGATCACAATTAAAACTTATTAGGTCGATTAAATTATATTAACTAATATTTTAGAGATAAAGAAACATTTGTTTTTAATATTATACATTTTATTCACTTTTATTGGAATCCTTTAAGAACAACATTAAAGTCAGCCATTCTTTTTAATACAAATGAACGTATTTTGATTTAAATGTTTATCGCATTCATTTCATACGGAGAAAAAATCAATACCCGTCATTGTGTTTCTGATGTATTGATTGAAAAAATGGTCAGTGTTCTCCCAAAAATAATAATAATAATAATAATAATAAATGATACATCTTGCTGATCCACCCCTAGAAAAAACTTATGTAAGAATTCTACTAATACAAATACAACTTTGGTGTTTAGGTAAGAGGTTTGTTTCGCGAAAAATAAAATCTACACAGTGGTTCCCAATATTAAAAAATATTAAAGCCACAGTATTCTTAATATTATTTAAATATTGATAGGATTATAAGGTAAATAATTGTAAAAAAGGAATAATTCACGTTAATTTATTTTAGTACTTAACATGCATTTATTGATCACTTAGAGTTTTAGTAATATCTGATTTTTTTATGTTTAGCAACACATGGAACGGGTATATGGCCAGTTCGATTGTTACTTACTTATGGTACATACTTATTCACAAATTTGTGAATAAGTATGTGTGTTTGTGAGTACTTTTTCAATATGTAAGTAGGACGATGTCTATTCTAATACTTTGCTGCTTGCTGTCATTGTCGTTTCGCCTTATTATAACGGTCTACTTGATGTCATACAACACTGAACTAATATCTATAGCACTTCAATGTGTGTGTGTAAGTATGTATGTGTATATTAAGAACATATATGAATGTTTTAAGTATATTGCCAAGTATTCTATAATGTTATATTCTGAAAGAATATCTGCAGTAGAAAATATACACGCGCGCTTTTAATGTCCTTTTCGAACAAAAGACACGTTTTTTTATACATTGGTCTGCTACTTATTTCACTGCCTCCACCGTTACCCACCAAAGCAACGGAAAGCAGTAACACTTTATTTAAGTAAGTTTGTATGTGTTTTTTCTACACATGCAGACATTCTACTTTTATTTAAGCCCACATACGTATATCATCAAGATATATCGTCACATAAAATGTATTTGGTTTAATATTATATTAATATTTAGTGACGGAAAGAAAAATATTATAGTTTTACTTAAGAACTTAATATTCTAATTATATTATGATCGTACATTCCTACACATAAAACTGTACGATATCTATTGTAGACCAAGTGGTTTTAATTTCCTAAATATCCTAAAATGTATTTTTCAAACTTCTAACAATGAAATTCTCCTCTGTATTTAACTGCACTCCATGGTATTACATTACACATATATAAAATCATTATTGAATTTCTTCCAACTATCCTTTCAGGTAAGCCCTTTCCGCATGTAAGACTAAATCTTAAACGCCAACTGGGTTTAGTCCATTCACTTTTCTTTTCACGAAATATTTTTATGTATTAATGTATGTGACTATAAGCAATTGTACGAGAATGTATGGCTGAATAAAGACAAGTATGTGTTCAAAACTTTGAAACGAATAGATGAATTCGCGATAAACATACATATGTCTGCATTTCTACATACCCACATACGTAATATACTTTGTAAGTCCGCATATCCATCGAAGGATGTTTGTGTTTCTTATGGTGTCCTCTTATGATTGCTGCTGCGACTGCTGTTGATGCTTTGACTTTTTTCTTTTTCGTGTGTCCACATCCAATTATACACACTGACATACAAAAATATTTATAGACACTTTCAAAGCTTTACTGACATACAGAAATATAGAAATTTAATGGACGATAGCAAGCAAATTCTTGATGGGCAAAGTCCACATGTTGGTGCCACTATTGGTGGGATGTAAAAAGGAAGACGTGTGCTTAGAAGGCATTTATTATGAACAAAAAATAAACGACTGCAAACACGATTGTGTATTTATTTATACTTATAAAATAATGTGTGTATGGTTGTACATATGAATGTGTGAGGGCTTCTTTGGGTATCAGCGATTTTGTCTATGAATGAATGTGTGTGTATTATGAGTGTAAGGCAAACACAATGAAAGAAAGAAAATATTGGCAAAAGGTCGGTCCATTTGACGTCAACGTTGTTGATTTCACTTCGCGAGTAGCCGTTGGCGTTTTGTCGCATTTTGTGATTTTTGTTTAGAGTCCTTTTGTGTATTCAACCATACATTTGCTCGCATGTTTTAGACAAGCAATCGACTAAGAAATTAAATATTATATTGAGTTTAGACTTTTTTACACAATAACATAAGAATGAAATGACAAGTAACCAGCTAAACCATTATTTCTACCACCACTTATTTTCTTTAGAGATTTTTGCTCGAGAAGAGTCTGTCTTTGACTCAGAATCTTTCTGAGTTTTTTAAAATAAAGTTGTGCACACTCAACAGATTGAAATTTTAAAGTCATCGTCTTGAAAATTTGTACGGGCTGATATTATTAAAACTGATGATCGGTCCATTATTTCACCTAGCCCCATTCAAATGTAAGCCTGGATGACTAAAGCAACCTGTTTCATTATCCTGAAGGAACTATGGGGTTCTTTTTTTCTAAATTTGAAGTTGATTGTAAATTTCAATTCAGTCACGAGCTCCAGAAAAATGTTAAATGGGATTCGTCATCCTCAGTATATATACATAACGTACACAAATATATTTCGACGTCTGTTTGTGTATTAAGCACATGCAAACTTACCATTCAAAATCTAACAATTGAAAGAAAGTCCCGTTCGAGTAGAATAACTAGTTCGGAGATGTTCCTATGCACAATCGACAGATACACTTTTTGGCAAAGTATGCTGATATATTTACGTAAATATATATGCATAAGTGCTTAGAAAGTTTAAACCTGTTCATCAATGCTCGATTAAATAGATTTTAAAATTATGTACCCAAGTTTCTAATCTATAGTAAGTCTAGGAACAACTAAAGAAGTTTTATAGTCAAATATATTTTAAAATAACTGTAATGTAAAAATTTGCATTTACGTGGGTGTGTATATGTATGGTACGTTAGTTGAGACAATTAATGGACGTCAAAGAAAAAGGGTTCTCTTGAAATATACACAATGGCTCAACATTTTTTTTAACTGACAGCTGAACCATGTTTTCTAATGCAATGAATACAATGATAAAGAGCGATGTCATCGAATTTTATATTATCGCGCGAAATTTATTCACGTAGTTGTTCAAAAATCATTAATTTCTATTCAAGAAATGACATTTTTCAAAAAGAAAACAATATTTTTGCCGATATTCATTTATCAGCATAAGTTTGTAGAGATACAAATATTTTAAAATCAACGAAACAGGGAAAATGTTATCCAATTAAACATCCATCACTTTTTCTATTATTTTTTAAAATTTTTGTTAGCAATTTTTTTACATCTTAGACAAATTTAATAAAAACGATGAGAGAGGTAAAGTAAATGAACATGGTTTGCACCTTATTCCGTCCATAAGCCAATTCAAAAATACACTACAGATTTTTAATTCTAGTTCCCGGTAAGATTCTATTACGAATATGAATATTGTCTTTTATATGCATTTGGATCAATAACTCAAGAGCCAGCTATGGCTAAATGGACTAGCAAGTACAAAATTAAATAATCTGTGCCAAATTTGAATACAATAGCTTTAAAACTGCAACCTGTACTTTGCTAAATACGTTTACATGGACAGCCAGCCTCCAGACAGACGGAAGGACGGACATCGTTAAATCGACTAAGAAAGTGATTCTAAGCCGAACGGCATACTACGGCTATTATTTCTCTATGTTACATACATCCGCACAAACGCATTATACCCTCTCCACCTATGGTGGTGTAGGGTATAATGATGATAAAACATATGGTGTAGGGTATAATGATGATAAAACACAAAAAAATAATAAAATATATAATTTTGTAGACATTTCGATTAGAACAACGAAACGTGTTTAAAATGGTCGTAATTGGTGCTTTTAACGCTTAGCCCCCATACAAACGAAACACCAGGAATATGGTTTTAAATACATAAGCCCAAATGTGTGTGCAATTTAATTAAAAATAATAAATCGGCATATTTCTTCGCCACGTTTCTATAAAAAAATAATAGAATTCAAAAATATGTGAGACAAATTAGAAATATGAAAGATATCTTGGTAAAGCTCTGGCCAGTTTGATACAAAAA
>JACGTJ010014554.1:0-13250 GCA_014858695.1 Chrysomya rufifacies | reverse complement strand
TCATTCATTTATTTAATTGTTTTTTTTTTTTATTTTTTAAATATTATTAACTATTACATTTTGTTAAAATAATTATTATAATAAAATTGAAAAAAAATAATAGTTAAAATTTTATAGTTGAAATATTTTATGTTTTTTTTTTGTTCGTTAGTTTCGTTTTTATTATATATTGTTTTTTGTTATTGTTTAAGGAAATTATAAAATTGTTTTTTTCTTTTTTGTTAAATTTAATTAAAACCATTTTTTGTTGCTCTTTTATATTTATTTAAAAAAAAGAGAAGACTAGAAGCAACAATTTTTTTTTATATTCTTTCTTACAAACATTTTATTTTATTTATTAAATTTATATGTATAAAAAAATATTAATTAAATAATTTATAAAATAGAAACTTATATTTAGGTATCAAAAAAAGAGTTATAGGTCAAAGGTTAGAGAGGGATAGTTTATAAATTAAAAATTAAAAAATATTTATAGAAAATAAAATATATTTAAAAAAGAATCCTTAATATCTCTAAGGTAGTCATAACATTATTTCTTGTTCTTTCTTTTTTGTTTAGATTTCTATTACAACAACAAAAACTTTTTAAAGAAATTTTTGAAAAATTTGGCGGTTTTTAGAGAGTCTCTTGAATTGTTGGTCCGTTAAAAATTTTTAAAAAATTTCTTTTGTTAGTTTTTGTTTTTGTTATATATTTTTTTGAAAAGAACAAAAAACCATGTTACAAGTCCTGGGATTCTAAAATTCCTAAAATTACTAAGAGTGCTAAAATTTTGTACGGAAAAAATATATATTTTTTTATTTAGTTTTCATTTTTTTTTTGTTTTCTTCTTCTAAAAGTCAAAGTGTAAAATCTTAATTTTTTCCGTTCGTCGTGTATATAATTTCTTCGAGTGTATATAAAAATTGTTATAATTTTTTTTGTGTGCGCTTTTTTTTTTCTTTTGTTTTGTTTTGTTTATCATGTTCACTTAATTAATTGCACCTATACTATGTATACAGCACAATATCACTGGTTGCTTCAAATAAGCTAATTCTTTCATAATTATTAAATTTAGTTTGTTTTCTTTTCTTCAACTTTTGTCCTTTTCATTTCATTTTGGGAATCCTAAAAAAATCATCATTTTTTTATGTATGACCGTCTTAAATATTGGCACCTATTTTCTAACAGTTATTTTTATTTTTGTTTTTAATTAATTATTCAAAAAAATATTAAAATTTTATCCAAAATTGCTATATGATTGTTAGTTTTGCAAGTCAAATCGTTGGTCATTAATTCTTTTTCACTTAATGTAACTGCGTAATTGTGTGTGTGTTTGTGTTTGTGTGTATGTTAATATATAGTGTTTATGGTTTAGTTAGATTGGTAACTGTGTATTAATCTTAATTTATATATATAAAAAAAAATTTAATAATTAATTTAAATTAGCATGGCTAGGGGTTCATCTTTTGCGACCAGCCGCTACAACAGCCATAACTTGTTGCATGGTAGGTTCAGGAACACAAGCCTGGGGATCACATTTCATTTTACCATCACCGCCGCATCTGAAATTATTATATGAAAAATAAACAAAAAAAAAAAAAAACAAATCATTAAATCTTTCATGAAAAAAAAGAAACAAAATTTCTTTCTTCTTTCACTACTTACGTGCAATTAATACATGGACCACTTGTTGATTCAATCTTTTCACCCACTCTATAGGAACGTCCATTAATAAGACAACCATTACGTTGTACATTATTGCCATACGAATGATGTAAGAAATGTGGTGGCAATGTGGTACTTGTCGTCGTTGTGCTTGTGGTAATATTGAGTACAGTTGCCATGGAAACGGGACATTCGTAACGGGGACAACAGAAACCAGAAATGGGTTCTTCGTGACAGCCGGCAATTGGTGGTGGGCAAGATTGTTGTAAACAAATGATATCGCTGCGGAAGCAGAAACAGAAATCACAAGGATCATCACGTGGAATTTGTTGGGCCGATACATAGAGTTTACCGCCATAACGGCAAGTGCCAGGACCAAATACTTCGCCTTCTTCTTCATCGGTGTATTCATCTTCGTATTGTGTAGGACCATATTGTGGTGCTTGACCATAAATGGGTGGTTGGGGTTGATAGTGAGGCGAAGATGTGCTGGTGGTGCCAAGTGTTGTAGTTGTGGGAGCGTGTGTGGTATAAACTTCATCTTTAGCTGGGGAAGGAGTACTGTGCTCAGCAAATTCATCGAATCGGCTGTCAATTGGTACAGCAGGCAAGGTAGTATGATGAGCGAATAGAGGATGAACAGTTGTGGGTGTTTGCAATTTAACAGAGCTATCCACATCTTCAGATTTTTCGGTTACGATTTCGTCTTCCTTAACAGCACCTTGTGTGGTTTGTTCAACACCATGACCAAGAGTAGATACTTCGTGAGCCACCATAGGCAATTCGGTTGCTTCATCATGAGATTCTTTTTCCGATTCAAGGTCCTTTGAAGGCAATTCTGTAGCATGCTCTGTAACTTCGGAAACAGGAACACCTGCTGGTAATTCAGTTGCTTCTTCGTGGCTTTCTTCTTCAGAGCCAGTATCCTTGGAAGGTAATTCTGTAACATGTTCAGCAATTTCAGGTAATTTATCGGTTGAAACTGGAGCAATAACTGGCAATTCAGTAGCTTGTTCATGGCTTTCTTCTTCTGATACTTCCTTGGAAGGTAGTTCTGTAATATGTTCACCTACATCGGAGACTGGAACACCAGTTGGCAATTCAGTTGCATGTTCAGCAACTTCAGAAACTGGAACACCAGCTGGCAATTCAGTTGCTTCTTCGTGGCTTTCAGTTACATGTTCATCAACTTCAGATAATTTGTCAGTAGAAACCGGTGCAACAACAGGCACTTCAGTAGCTTGTTCATGGCTTTCTTCTTCAGATTCGACTTCCTTGGAAGGTAATTCTGTAACATGTTCAGAAACGTCAGAATCGGGAACAGCAGCTGGTAATTCGGTAGCTTCTTCGTGACTTTCTTCTTCTGATTCAACATCCTTGGTAGGTAATTCTGTAACATGCTCAGCAACTTCAGGTAATTTGTCACTGGAAACTGGAACACCAATTGGTAATTCCGTAGCTTGTTGGTGGCTTTCTTCTTCTGAGTCAACATCCTTGGAAGGCAGTTGTGTAGTATGTTCAGTAACTTCGGAAACTGGAACACCAGTTGGCAATTCAGTTGCTTCCTTGTGGCTTTCTTCTTCAGATTCGATGTCCTTTGAAGGTAATTCTGTAACATGTTCATCAACTTCAGATAATTTGTCGGTAGAAACTGGAGCAACAACAGGCAATTCGGTAGCTTCTTCATGGCTTTCTTCTTCAGATTCAACCTCCTTAGATGGTAATTCTGTAACAGAATCAGAAACAGGAACAGCTGCTGGTAATTCAGTAGCTTTTTCAAGGCTTTCTCCTTCTTCTGTTTCAACATCCTTAGAAGGTAATTCTGTAACATGATCAGAAAGTTCAGAAACCGGAACAGCAGCTGGCAATTCAGTAGCTTCTTCATGACTCTCTTCTTCTGATTCAACATCCTTAGAAGGCAATACTGTAACATGTTCTGAAACTTCGGGCAATTTGTCAGTTGCAATAGGAGCAATAGTTGGTAAATCAGTTGATTCTTCATGGCTTTCCTCTTCTGATTCATGTTCAGGTAGTTCATCAGCAGCCACGGGCAATTTCGTTGTTTCGTCCAAATCAATATCTTTGCTGGGTGTTTCTGTAGCAAGTTCAGATAGTTTGTCGGTTGTAACTTCAACACCCACAGGTAATTCTGTAGTTTTTTTATTATATTCTTCTTCTGTAGATTCCATGTCTTTGGTGGGCAATTCAGTGCTATGTTCAGGTAATTTATCAGTTTGTACATGCATATCAAGAGGTAAATCAGTGGTTTGCTCTTGGGATTCAATATCCTCTTGAGATTCACTAACATTAGTAGGTTCTTCTGGTTGTTTATCAGCAGATACTTCAGTAACATTTTCATGAGATTCTTCTTCTTCACTTGATTCAACATCTTTTGTTGGTAATTCGGTAACAGGTCCCAAAGGCAACTCAGTTGATTCTCCGTGTGATACTTCTTCAGTTTCCATATCTTTTGTGGGATGTTCAGTAACTTGTTCGGGTTGTTCATCAAACGATACAGGAGCACCAACAGGCAATTCAGTAGCATGTTCATGAGATACCTCTTGTTCAGTTTCAGCTTCTTTACTTGGTACTTCAGTGACATGTTCATCCAACTTGTCAGTGGAAACATGAGCATCGACTGGTAACTCAGTAGCTGGTTCTTTTGATTCATCTTCCTCTGATACATCTTTAGTTGGTTCTTGAGGTAATTTATCAGCGGATTGTTCAGTAACTTCTTCCTGAGATTGTTGTTCTTCTTCTGCGGATTCAACTTCTTTAGCTGGCAATTCGGTAACATGTTCATGCAATTTGTCTGTAGATGCTTCAGTACCCATAGACAATTCAGTAGATTGCTCGTGTGACACTTCTTCCATATCTTTAGTGGGAATCTCAGTGGCATGCTCCGGTTGTTCATCAAACGATACAGGAGCGCCAACAGGTAATTCAGTAGGAACTTCATGAGATACATCTTGTTCAGTTTCTGTTTCTTTAGTTGGTAATTCTGTTACATGTTCGGCCACTTCTGGAACATGGCCAGCAATCGGCAGTTCGGTAGTTTCTTCTTGACCTTGTTCTTCCGATTTAGTGTCTTTTGCGGGTAGCTCAGCAACATGTTCTGGGAATTTGTTGACATCCAAAGGAGCTTCAGTCGCTTCTTCAGATTCAGTATCCTTAATTGGCAATTTAGTTGCTTGCTCGGTAAGTTCTGGTAATTTATCAGTCGAAACTTCAGCGGATCCTTCTTCAGATTCAGTGTCCTTAGCAGGTAGTTCTGTGACATGTTCAGCCATTTCGGGCAATTTAGATGTTGAAACTTCATATTCTTGTTCAGGCAATTGGGGTAATTCAGTTGATTCTATTTCAGTCTTATCCATATCCTCACTTTCTTTTTCAACCTCTAATGATGGAACTTCAGTGACATAGACTTCGTCAGCGTGAACGGGTAATTTGTCGGTAGTAGCTTCACCTTCCTCCAAAAATTCTGGTACCTTAGTAGCAGGGACTATTTCCTCAGTTTCTTCTGTTGGTTTACTTGTAGCCATATCAACACCTTCAGCTGATTCAGGAGTAGAAGTAACAGATAGGATATCTTGCTCTCCGGATTGTCCTTCATCGGTTGCACCTTCTTCAGTTGATTGTTCTTCTGGAAGAATGTGAGATTCAGTAACTTCTTCATCTTGTTGTGTTGGCACTTTGGGAGTTGCACTTTCAATTTCCTTATGTTCCTCTGATTCTTCTTCACCCGATACTTGGGCAGTTACGGAGTCGGTATCTTCAGGAGCAACTGAAGATTGTGTAACAACAGAGATGTCTTCTTCATGATCGGGTTGACGGACTGTAACTGTATCAATATCTTCAGTGCTAACAGGATGTTGAACGGTAATATGTTCAATTTCATCTGCAGCCAAAGGAGCCTTTGTGCTTGAAGGTTCTTCTTCAGGTTGTTTAGCAGTAACATGTTCAATTTCTTCAACGGGAGATTTCGTGACATCAGATACACTTTCGTCATCAGGTTTTTTGGCAGTAACAGATTCGATTTCGTCAGTAGATACGGGAGCTTTAGTAATATCAAGTTCATCTTGTTGGCTAGTAATATCTTCAGCAGCCAATGGAGTTTTGGTAATGTCTTCTTCACTTTCAGGTTGTTGCACATCTTCGCTAGTTGTTGGAATCTTAGTATGATCCATATCTTCAGCGTCGGGTTGTTCTGATGAAACACCTTCAGTTGTTCCAAAGATATCCTTTTTGGGTTCTTCTGTAACAACGTGTTCTCCTGAAATTTCTTCATCAGACTCAGTAGCATGTTCCATTTCATCAGCAGATACAGGAGCTTTAGTAACACCATGAATATCTTGTTCTTCGGGTTGCTGAACGGTAACACCTTCCAGTTCACCCAAGGGTGCTTTGGTAATATCTTCTGTTTGTTGCTCCGAAACATCTTCTGATGAAATAGGTACTTCTGTAGCGGATTCTTCACCAGTATGCGAAACATCTTCCACTGAAAGTTTTTCAGTAGATTCTCCACCGACTTCAGGTTTAACGGGAATTTCAGCATGCTCTGTAGTAACAAACATATCAACTTCCTGTTCAACAACAGGTACATGTGGTTTATCAGTAGCTGATTCCATTTCTTCAACTTCTTCACCTTCTTCTCCAGAAGCTTCTTTATCTTCTTCGCTGACATGTTCAATAGCTGGTTTAGAGGTAACTTCAACACGTTCAGTGACGAATTCTCCAATATGTTGAATCTTGCTGGGCTCTGTACTAATTTCTTCTTCGGATTCCACAGATTCACCCGATGCTTCAATGGAAAGATCCAAAGATGGATGAACAGGAGCGTGGGTACTTTGTTGTTCAGCTTCAGCTGATGGAGTGGCTGTGGTTGATAATTTGTCTGATTCAGAAACAGATTCTTCTTCTTCGCTAGGAGCGGAAGTATCTTCTTCAGAAGAAATAACCTCAGCTGTAGTTTCATCTGAAGTAAATGGTCCAGTGGTAATATGTTCAACTCCATCTTCGTGTATATATTCATCAGAAGCGACAGGAGCTTTTGTAACATGTTCTTCTTCTTCTGAAGGAGCCACAGTATGAGCCATAGATGGTTCGATTTCTTCTTTAACTTTTTCAATTGAGGGTATGGTAATATTTTCATCTTCGATAGATTCAGTAACTTTTTCAGCAGAGGCACTTGTGCTTTCAGGTTCTTCAGATTGAGCTTCCTCTTCTGAAACACCAGCAGATGAGGCAAGAGTGTGATCTTCAGTAGACTCTATGCCCTCATCAACAGAAGCGGCTGTGGTTGGCATAACCTCAACAACATCATGGCCAGAAACATCAGTTTGTACTTCATCCATTGCAGGTACTGATGAGGAAGTGTCAACTTTAGTTTCAAAATCAATTGGTTTTTCTGTAGCAACATCGACACCTTCTGTAAATGGAGGTACTGAATAAACTGGAGTTTCTTCAGCAGATGTTGGGACAGAAGAAGTTTGTGTTTCTTTTTCTTCTTCGACAGATTCGTCAGAAGATGGTACAACAGTATGGTCTTCAGTAGGAGCAATATCGGTTTGGCTTTCAGTTTGTTTATCTTCTTCTGAAGCATTGGGAGTGGTAGAAAGTTCATCAACAGTTTCCTTATGTTCATCATGTACAACTGGTGCCACAGTGTGATCCAGTGTGGCAGATGTTTCATCAACGGTTTCAGGAGCTCCAGTAGTACGATCGATATCTTGTTCAACAAATACTTCTTCAGTTGGTTTAACATGTTCTGTATCCTCTTCGGTAGCAGGTGCAACTGTATGGACTTTTTCTTCGTCTTCGCTAAGAACAGGCGTAACAGTAGTTGCCGACTCGTCTTCAGTTTTTTCAGATGATGTGGCAGCAGTATGGTCCTTATCTTCTTCAGGAATAGTAGTAACTGGAACTTCGTCCAAAGGTTTACCACTAATGGTATGATCCTCTTCAGATGTGGCAGGGAAGGGTGTTGAAGTACTTTCAATATCATCCAAAGCTGGTACAACTGAATGGTCTTCAGAAGGAACAGTTTCACCCTTAGTTTCATCAGTTGGCAGTTTAAGAGTATGCTCTTCAGCACTTTCAGGCGCATCTGTAGTACGTGTAATATCTTCTTGTTCAAATTCAGGTGTCTTTTCTTCAGATTCTTGTTCTTTTTCTTCTGATTCGGGTTCCTCTGATTCGGTTTCTTTTTCACTAGAATCAGTAGAAACAGAGGAGAATTCAGGGACCTTAGCGGTAGTAACATCAACATCATCGGATGTTTGTTCTTGTTCCTTATCGACAGGAGCAACAGTTCCAGCATTAACATCTTCATCAGATGGAGCCAATGTGTGGACTTCGTCGGCAGCAATAGGTTGTACAGTTTGAGTTTCATGTTCTTCTGATGTTTCTTTGTCTTCTTCAGATGTTTCTTTGTCTTCCTCAGATGATACAGATGGAACAGTTGTTTGTGTTTCAGTTTCCTTGTCTTCTTCGGATGTTGGTACAGAAGATACTGTAGTGTGTGTTTCTTGTAATTCAGAAATTTCATCGGGAGTGACACTTTCATCTTCAGTGGATGTAGTAGGTAATGAATCGGGTTCTTTGTGATCCCCTTCTTTTTCGAATGGTTTAACGGTTTGATATTCATCAGCTGAAGGTACGAGAGGTGTGGCACTTTCTTCTTTTTCGTCAGTGGATACATGCATAACTGAGTCTGTAACCGATTCAACCGGTCCATGTGATTCCGTTGTTGGTTCTTCTTCAGGTTGTACAGTGTCAACTGGAGCCTTTTCGGTAACAATTTCTGGTTGTTCTTGTTCAGATGTTTCAACAGGAGCCATAGATTGAGGTACAACAATATCTTCAATAACAGCGGCTGGAGTTGTTGATGTTTCGTCTTGGGCAACAATATCCTTCTTGTCCTCAGCAACAGTGTCAACAGGCGACTTAGTAGTATCTTGTTCGTATTCATCTTCATGCTTAACGTGAGACATAGGTTCTTCTGTACTGGCGACGGGCATTTCAATTTCAGGAATAGTGATACCTGGAGTAACAACATCTGATACTACAACTGGTTTAGTGGTTGTGATATCAGATTTGTCGACATCAGCTTCCTCTTCATGTTCTCCTGTAGGAAGCTTATGAGGAGCAACAGTTGTGTATTTAGTTTCTTCATCTTCTTCAGTTGATTCAGCACTTCCTTCAGTCTTAGTAGGTACATTCTCAAAGTCACAGATGTATGTAGGACAACACTTGTTAGTACTGGCTTCATCCAAGACGCAGTTTTCAACATTTTCTGGAACATCACATTTAACGCGTTCACAAGTAACAATACTGCTAACACATTTACATACAATTTCACATTCATCTGATGTGGGAACAATAGTATTGTTTTCATATGTCTTTTGACCAACCAAACAGTCTCCTTCACCGGGAATAACCGAAGGCAATTGCATATCGGGCATTTCTTCAACATGTGTGAGTTCAACAAATGGTTTAGCAGTGGTATCAACTGTAACGTCAAGAGATGGTTCTTGTGTTGTACTAGATACATCCTTGTGTTCTTCTGCCTCGGATTCTGATTCAGTTCTAATATCCTCTTGAGCTGTTGGAGCAACAGTTGTGAATTCAGACATATCTTCGACAATAACCATAGGACTATCTTTAATTCCTGTAGGTTCTTCAACTTTATGATCACCAGTATCTGGAATAACTTTGTGTTGGTCTTCTTCACTTTCGCTAATAACACTTGGATATGATGTGGTTTGTTGTTGTTCATCTTGTTCAACAGTCTTATGTGTTGTAGCATCTTCAGTTTCAACAAATTCTTCAGTAGTTTCAGGTTTGGCATGTTCTTCCTCACCACTTGCTTCTTCTTCGGATTCGCTAACGGCACTGGGAGAGCTTGAAATCGAAGCTTGAGTGGTAATTTCAATTTTGTCAAGTTCTTCATCCTTATGTTCTTCGCTTGGAAGTTGTTCATCATGTGATGTAGCCATTGTAGTGATATCAATTTTATCTTCTGCGGCACCTTCTTCTTCTGTTTTACCTCCATCAGTAGCCTTAATGGGTATACTAGTACTAACTTCAAGTTCTTCATTTGATTCCTGTTCTGTAGGCATTTTGGTTGCCGTTTCCTTTTCTTCCTCTGAGGTTTCAGCAGATACTTTATCAGCAGAAGTTGTAACATCGAAGACGGATGGTTTGCTTGTTGTGACACCCAATTGTTCTTGTTCCTTTGTTTCCTCAAGAACAGATGGTTTAGCAGTTGTTAGATCCATAAGTTTGTTGTCTTCTTCAGATTCAGATGATTCTTCAGATAATTGTTCTTCTGGTTTCACTTCAGTTGGTTTAACGGGCTTAGCTGTACTGTATTCATCTTCTTGTTCTTCAGAATGAGGAGCGGATGTCACGGCTTCAATAGCGGGGCTAACAGATGATGCTTCAGTTGGTTCTTCAGGAGCCAGTTCGGTAGCAAAGTCACCACTGCCCAATTCATCAGCTTGTACAGGTTTGTGTTCGGCTGAAGGAGTAGTATGTTCTTCATCTGAGTCAACATCAGCATGGGTAACTCCAATTTGTTGTTCATCAGCAGCCACTGGTTTACCTTCTCCGGATGCTTCTTCCGACACATCTGCAGATCCCTCTGTTTCTTCTTCAGTTGATGCAGAGTCGATATAAACAGGAGCTTTAGTTGGTACATGATCTTCCTTCTCTTCTTCTTCCCCAACAGTAGCACCAGTAGTAGCAAGTTGTTGTTCTTCATCTTCATCAGAAATAGGAGATTTAGTAACCACTTCACCTTCTTTATCTTCAGTTTCAGTAGGTTTAGTAGTATCACCTTGTTGTTCAGTTTCACCAGTGACAGGCATTTTAGTAACACTTTCGGAATCTTCAGGTTTAGTTTCTTCCTTGTGTTCTTCTGTTGATAATTCTTCATCTTCGGAAACAACTTTACCTGGAGCTGCCGTTGTAACGGCAGTCTCTTCTTCAGGTTTGGCATCAATTGGTAAGTGTCCTTCAGTTGTTGGGGCCTTAGTGGATAATTCATCTGTTTCTTCTTCTGAGACCTCCGTGGATTGTTCTTCAGCGACATGAGCTGGAGTTTCAGTAGCCAACTCATCTTGTTGTCCAATAGTAAGTGGAGTTTTGGTGTCTGATTCTTCTTCGACAGTTTCGGTAACGTGAGCTGGAGTTTCGGAAGCCAACTCATCTTGTTGCCCAACAATAAGTGGAATTTTAGTTTCTGATTCTTCATGTTGACCATCTTCGACAGTTTCGGTAACATATTCAGGTGTTTTAGTGACAGATTCTTCAGATTCAATAGGTTTATGTTCTTCTGTACCAGCAGTAGAAATTTCAGTAACATCCTTGTCAGCAAGAACTGTAACAGGTTCTTCAGTTTCAACTGGTTTATGTTCTTTTTCTCCAGCTTCAGTAGGGAAACTTTCTTCTCCTTCTTCAGCAACTGGGGCTTTGGTAACGAATTCTTCTCCATCGACTGGTTTGACTGTCTCAGCTGATTCCTCAGATACTTCTTCTGAGGTAGGTGTAAATTCTGTGGCTGTTTCAGTTTCTACAGCATCGGTGGTAGGAACTTTAGTAACGGATTCTTCGCTTTCAGGTTTAACTTCAGCAGAGGTTTCGGTAGCCAACTCTTCACCACTAACAGCAGAATCAGTAGAAACTTGTGGCAATTCATCAGCAGCAATTGGTAATTTGGTAACAGTTTCTTCAACTGAAGGTTTAATGTCTTCGACATGTTCTTCTCCTTCTTGTCCCTCTTCAACAGGAGTTTTAGTAACTTCTTCACTTGTTTCCAGTTTGTCCTCATCAGCAACACCAATAGGTAATTCAGTTTCTGTTGCAGGTAATTCATCAGCGCTAGTAGGAGCTTTAGTAACAAATTCTTCATCTTCAATGGGTTTAACATCAGCCGATGAAACTGTTGTTGCTCCAGTTTCTTCAGAAGTTTCTTTTTCAACACCTTCTTGTTTCTCTTCGTCTTCTTCAGCAGTGGCTGTAGGTTGTTCAGTAGGTTTACTAAGAATACCAGCTTCTGTAGCTTTTTCATCTCCTTCGCCTTCAGCTTCAACAGCAGGAGCTTTAGTGGATGTTTCTTCATCATCAATATGACCTTGTAATTGCAAGTCTTCTTCGGGTATACCACTATGAAGATCCTTAACAGGAGCAGTAGTAGTAATTTCTTGATCATGACCACCATAAGGAACAGTAGTAGCTTCAATAATTTGTGTAGTAGCGCTATCATCTTCACATACATAATTGCTGGGACAACATTCACCTTCGGCAGCAGGCAAAGCATGACAAGTTTTACCATGACCATTGAGTTCAGGCATATGACATTCCTGAACAGCACAAATAATATCACCACGCATACAATAACAATTTTCACAAGCAGTTTCACCAGGAATGCGAGCACCATCCGCATACAATTCACCATTATGAACACAATCTGTAGATACTGAGGGAGACATGGTGCTAGTAATAATGAAACCAGTTGTAGGACGTTCAGTAGTTGTGGTAGTAGTAGCCTCAGTTGTGGTAGAATGATCCTCCAATTCAAGAACATCATTTTCATGATCTAAATTAAGAAAGAGAGAAAGGTGTTTGATTATATAAATTTTCTTTATGTTTGCGTATTAGCTCGCAAATACTTACCGCAATTGTAGCGTACTGGACAACAAGAACCCTTATTATAAATAGGTGTACAACCATCAATGTGCAAAGTACATTCTTGCATTAAACAGGAGGTACGATTCTTAATACAATAACACAATTCACAAGGTTTGTTGGGATTTGAGGGAACTTGAGCACCTTCTAAATAGAATTTACCATCAATACTGCAACCAAATTTCTCAGGGAAACTCAATTCTGTGCCAGGTGCGGGAGCTACATGAGCAACATCCACAGGAACTATAATTACAAATAATCAAAACAAATTTGATTTTTTTATTTTAAATAAAGTAATTTTCTTTTTAACTAACTCACCTTCGGGACATGTAATGATTGGACAACATTGATCCTCACGTTTCTCCACTATACAATCATGACCAATGGGTTTGGTGAATGGACATACACGCAAATAGCACATGAGCATCTTGTTGTGGCACGTACAATTCAAACAAGGCTCATTTGTCATGATTCTATCGCCTTCATTGTAATGATTGTAGTTATAGTAGCAGCCTTCTGCAATAAAAAAAGAATATTATAAAATTTTGTTAGAAACTTGTGATGTAGTCAACAAGAGGAATAGTTTGTAAGAAAACAAATTTTGTATAAATTTTTAGCTCAATTTGATTATGTAAATTGCCTTCAAGTTACGACTTTTTTTAACATAATAATATAATGTTTAGTTTTTAACTATTTAACTATTTTTCATGTAACTATTCAACAAATATTAGTTTGAACTGAAAATTGTAGTTATTTTTGAATTTAGAAATAATTTTTGTTTGATATTTTCTTGATTATATTGTTCTTTTTTTTCAAATGTGAACTATTTTAACTTTTATTGTGTTGAACTAAAACAAGCAATTTGATTGATTAATTTTCTTGTCTAGTTCTAGAACTGAACTATAACTGAACTA
>JACGTJ010014545.1:0-12235 GCA_014858695.1 Chrysomya rufifacies | reverse complement strand
GCATTGTGTATACAGTAAAACTGTTATCAACATGCTTACAACACATATGGTGTTACAAATGGAATGCCGGACGAACTTAATATATATCACCACCTTTGGTGGTGGAGGGTATAAAAATATTTTCAAAAAGCGAGCAATTTTTTGTGGCGCTTTTTTTCCTTTTTTATTTCCTTTTTTTAATTATATTTAAAAAATAATAATAAATTTAATAATACCAATGATATCCATGTTGCCCAAGAGGATCGAATATAATTGCTATATAATTGACAATTTCCCATTTTTTAATTTTTAGACTTTATAACTTCAGCATTTATAGGGCTAGGTCCATAATTAAGGTATCGCTTGAAAGCTTGGAATGTTGTGTACAAAGATACTTTTATATCGATTAATTTTTGAGATAACGGTACTTTTCTAAAAAAAGTCGTACTAAAAATACATAAACTACCGTATTGCTCCAAAATGGGTTCATAATTAATACCATTGGAAAGGTCTCATAGAGAGTTTCCAATGAAACCTATATTGTACATTGGGTATAAATGGAGATATATAGGTTAAAAATCTAGATTTTACTGGCCTTTATCTCTAAAACCAAGTGAAAGCGGGATTTTTTTTCTTTGTACGTACTAATACAATGGAGAAAAAAGTAAAAAAATCGATAGTTTCTATAATCTTGAAAATTTCGGTACATCATATTGTTAAAAGTTCTATCTAAAAATGTAATTTAATAAAAAAACAGGCAACTGCTTGTTTCCATGTATATTAAAATAACGAATTTATTTGAATTACAAAAAAAAAAAGTTTGTTCATAAAAATATATACACATCAGTTATTTGTAATTTGTTTATATTAAATTTTATTTTTGTCCAATTTTTCATTTCTTTTTACGTGAACGGTAAGTATGATTTAAATTTTAGCAACAATTTTATAAAATCATCATTGTACCGAAGACAAGAAAAAAAAATTGTTCAAACAATGAAAAATCAACGAAATTTATTACGAGAAATAGGAAGAGCATAGGAAGATCATTTTTTCCAAAATGCTTTATCTAAAAAATAGACCAAAGAAAACAAGTCCTGAAACAGATAGGCGGATCGTCCTAATTGTTAAATTAGGCCATTTTATATCATCGAAAGCTTTACAAATAAGACGGTAAAACATGAGGAAACATAATGTTTTGGGGTTGCTTTTCATGGAACGGTGTTGGTCCGATATTCCTAAATGAAAATACAATGAACGAAAATAGGTATAGCGACATATTGGAAAACTTAATACTTCCATATGCATCGGAAAATATGCCATTAATATGGACATTCCAGTAGGATAATGACACAGAATATAGTTCAAGATTGGTTAAAAACTGGATCTTGGATAATAACGTGCGTGTTTTAAGCTGTCCAAGCCAATCCCCTGATTTAAAAAAAAAAATTAAAATTTGTGGAGCGAATTAAAGATAAATCTTTCAAAGGAAATTTTCAAAAATAAAAATGATTTGTGGGACAAAACGCAAACAATTGATTCAAGATTCCATCGGAGAAGTTCAGATGTTGATATCTAGTATGCCCAGAAGAGTGGAGAAAGTTTAAAAGGTGGATATACTGAATATTAACTTTGGTTTAATAAGAATTTTGAAAAATTATTATGAGCACCATATTTTTCGAAATTTATTTACTTTATAAAATAAATATTATTATTAATATTTTGTGTTTGTTTTTTATTATCCTTTCTACTTCTAATAAAATCTAATTATTTTCTTTTTTTATAATTTTACAATATTCTATTATTTTTATTCGTTTTAAAAAATATATTAAGGTGTATCTATTATTTAAGAAATTAAATATCCGGTCAAATTTTGAACCTACAAACCCTCCAAAAATTTTCAATGAGACAATGAAGACTCTATCTTTAATAAAATCCATAACAAAGATTTAGGGTTAGGCTTTTCATAGAGGTTGAAAACTTCTAATTGCCATTCACTTGGGAATGGCCAGGGTAATTCCTCTAGTAAACTGCTCAAGCAGCTAACTACTTCCACCCAAACATGTATCCTGACAGCTTCCTAGAAAGTCTTAGGAAACATGTTTGCACACTCTTGGTCAGTTAACGGCGGAAATTTTGTAGAATCGATGGCGGAGGAACTTTCCATTTAGCGGGTGTATGATTTGGAGCAAACGTCTCGCTATATAAATCAATAAATAACAATCCTGCCTGGAGGTGCTAGTCTAATCCACTGCTCACCTTAAACTAACACCGATTAAAGAAACCGAAACAAATATGAACCAAACTGATTCTATGATGACGACTTTTAGCATGAAATACCCGACAAGAATACGAACATGGAATGTTAGAACGCTTTTGGAACGTTCTTGACTTGAACAACTGAGCCGTGAGTTTCATAACTACGGCCTATGCTTTCTTGGACTAAGTGAGATATGATGGCCAGAATCGGGTGAAATAACGACTCAGGATGACCTCACGATGTTTTATTCAGGTTATTGGAACCCGATAGCTGACAAATTTATCATGGCGATATTCCGTACACGGGCTAAAAACATAACATGTATTCAATGTCATGCTCCGACAGACTCGTCGGACGCGCAGATAGGTCCCGACAACTCTGATTTGGAGGGGATTATGGGTGTACATGGAATGGGTAGAAGGACTGAAAATGGGGAAATGTTTATTGAGATGTGAGCAGCTAATAACCTGGTAAACCTGGTGGTTCATTTTTCCCTCATAAAGACATCCATAGGTGCACGTGAATTTCTCCTGACCATACCACATCTAATGAAATTGATCATATTACAATATACAGGTAATGGCGGGGCTCCTTATTTGATGTGAATAGCTTAAGGAGCGCTGATATTTTTAGTGACCATCATTTGCTTATTGGAAGTATTCGCTTTAAAATTGCAGCTGCGGCGGCTAAGTCAGTGCATCGTAAGATTAAATTTAATACACAACTGCTAAACAATAATGAAGTAGCCTCACGTTTTGTGGAAGCACTTGATCGTTTTGCGAGAGAGCCCGGATTCAGTAATGTTGAAATGTAACATAGGGAATACTTTCACAAATGTGGCTAGAACGCACTTAGGCTACAAGGAACTTAATTGTAAATGCTAGGTATCTGATATCACCTGGAAGCTAATAGAAGAAAGGAAAAATATAAAATCATCACTAAATTTTGCAAGAACCCGGAACACCAGGGCAATGCTACAGGCAAATCGCAGTGTCGATTTCTATAACTCGATTAGAAAACTCATTAACCACGCAACAATAACAAACAAACCTGTGATGGATGACACTGGAGCGCTAATAATGAGTACGAATGCACAATTAAAGTTATTGAATATAAACCACCAATCAGATAGATAGTCATGTGGTTGTTAATGCCACATTGAAAGGTCAGATATATCAACTGCAGCCCAGTTGATCCCTGAGACCATTCATTCTATCAGGACATTAAAATCAAATAAAGTAGTCGGTTTTGATGGTATATATATATGATGTCTACATCGATTCTACATTCAATGATAGAGAAATTCTGGAATACTGGGATTCTACCTGAGGTATTAAAAGAGGTTGTTATAGTCAAAATTCCCAAGAAAGGCGACTTAACCGACAGGGGAAATTGAAGAGGTATAACACTTCTTAGCATGGTCTAGAAGATTATAGCAAATATAATGTCAAACTAACACCCGGTCTCCGCCCTGAATAAGATAAATTTCGACCTAATAAGTCCTGTACAGAGCACGTCAATAGTTTTCGGATTATTGTGGAACAATCCGTTCAACCTCTATATCTTGTATTCATAGACTTTGAGAAAGCCTTCGATACCCTTCCTCACATAGTCATACGGACAACCCTTAAATGTAAGCAGGAACCAGCAAAAATAATTTCACTAGTGAAAGCATTGTATATTGGTGCCTCCTGTCGAATCCTTCATGAAAACCGCATAAGCAGGAAAATACCGGTTACAACAGGTGTAAGGCAGGGCTGTATTCTGTCCCCACCATTCAATATCATGATTAATATGCTAATGAGACGGACAAATGCGTGCGGTGTAAGGTGGGGTATGCACGGACGTCTGGAGGATCTTGATTATGCTGATGACATATTCTTGTGGGCGCATAGTTTTACAGATATGTCTACGAAACTAGCTCGTATAGTTCCAGCAGCGTCTGGTTTAAAAGTAAATGTAAGGAAGTTAAAGTCTCCGCGAATTAACTCAAACGTGGCGGAAAAGTTCAAAATTTAAGGCAAACCTATCGAAGAGGTTTACAGATTCTTCTACCTATGGAGCATTATCGCTAACCGTCTAAAAGTGGCATATCAGATGTTTGGACGGCTCAACGGTGTCTGAAGATCAACAACTCTCTCACGGAGTTTTAAAATTAAAATCTTCAATTTCAACGTAAAATCAGTATTGCTATATGGCGTGACTACAATGCCTTGTAAGTGTTTGTCAATAGATTCTTGCGTAAAATCCTAAAAATTTTCTGGCTCTACATTACATCCAATGCCAGATTATGGACGACAACTAAAACTAATTTTTGAAAAATATTTTTGTTTTTTATTCCCAAAAATTTTTTTGAGATCAACATTCATAAAATTTGGATGTATTTAATATAAACGATTTCGCGTTCTTGCACTCCTACTGGTGCATTATCCTTCATCATCCATTTTTGAGATTTATTTGTTATAATTTTTAATAAAATAACACTGTTGATTATTTTGTAAATAAACAACCCTGTTGTTGTTAAAAAACAAACATTTGAGTCGTTTTCTACTTTAAAAATCTATTTAAAAAACAACTACAGCGATTGCTCTACCTCTAACTTCTATTGACTCGTTAGGCCTTAGGAATATCAATCAATATTTGAGTTAGCCGTACCTTCTAACTTGTGCCATGATTATGCATTTTACCGTCGTCAACTGAAATTCCGGCCGTCTTTGTTATCTAATTATGATTATTTTAATATTAATACAGTTTTGTGGTTGGGGAAATGGTAGGTGATTCACAAAAATAATATAATATAAATTTATTTTTTGAAAATGTAAATGTTTGCAATGTTTTTGAAGTCGCTGCAAATATTTCAGAATCTAATTACTTATTATAATAGTGTAAAAATAACCGAATATGGTATAATGCGTTTGTATGTAATATAAAGGAAAAATACCAAACACCAACCTTAAAGTATCCCGTTCGGCTAAGATCACTAAGTCAATTTAACAATGTCCGTCCATACTTTTAACCATTTGCCCAAAGCATGTTATATTTTAATCTTACAGATTATTATATTGGTTAAATGATGAATACTATGAAGCATGTTCCTACTTGTCCATTATTTCTCAAATCTCCCATATAAATGGGATAATAATGCTTATAAATCCTTTAAATTGGTCAAAAATATTCCGATTTATTTTATCTTCCAAGGAAACATGTCCTATGGTGGAAGACAATTATATAAAGAGTAATAAAATTGTCCACAAATTTAAAAAAAAAAAACGAAGTTTCCATACGCTGGTGTAGATAAAATATTAAAGATATCGACCTAATTGTATCTTCTTTTGTTGCATCTGGTTGGTATGAAACATTTTCAACTTTGCTTTCACCCTTGCTGAAAAACATGGATATTCCAAATTTCAATTACTTTATTATTTTTCAAACTGCTTAGTATATGTCGGTTATAACTTCAAAATTGTATTCAATTAAAATTATTTAGAAATAAAAGGGAAACAATTTCTTAGCAAATGCACCCATTGACCGCCGATTTCGAGTCCGAAAAAAATTATTTTCCACTCCATCCTAATAAATATAGTAAGATATAATAATTATAGTGAAATATTTGTAGCCGGTTAGAATATTACAGTTAGAAGCAGTATTTTCAATTAAAGTGGAGAAAGTTTTATGTATGTTGAAAAGTTAGACGTAACATTTCTTATTTAAGACGACCACCTCTTACAGCGATACATACAATATTTTAATTTTAATGAATTCCAAATATATTTTTGTAGTTAATATTTAGCACAGTTTGTGCTGTCAATTGGTGCGTATAACAAAAAATTGTATAAATGAATTTCTTAATAATTGGATCATTGTGTAAGAAGATTTTATTTCGCCATAATATAGATGTAAACATTAACTGGATTTGTTAAATTGATATAAAAAATATTAATCGATAATTTGTTATCGAAAGTCTTCTAAGCATAAAAATATCTTTTATGACGATACATGACATTTTAACAGAAATTATTATTTTACTTTAAAAAAAAATCTTATTATATTCCTTTAATTATTCTTTTGAATTACTTTATTTTATTACAATTTATTTGCCATTATGAATATTGATTATAAATACCTGATGTTATTTAAACTGTTTTATTATATTTTTTAGGCAAAACGACAAAAACATCCATTCTTAAACTTTATTATTTCAAAGGATGAAGAGCTATCTAAACAAGTGGTTATAAATTTTTTGAAGTATCCTTCATTTAAAGCATTAAAAAATCATTGCAAAAGCTTGGAAATATCATGCAATGGAATATTTTGGCTATCTGTGTGGTTGGCATTCATATATTTACTGAACAGAAGAGACCTATGTGAAATGCAAATGAATATGTTTATTGGACTTATAATGGATATAATTATTATAGCTATTTTAAAATCTATCTGCAGACGAAGGAGACCAGTACCACCAAAAGATATGATGGTAATAGGGCCAGATAAATTCAGTTTTCCTTCTGGGCACGCATCTAGAGCGACTTTTATAACATTGTTTTTTATTTGCTTATGTCCTATATCAATGCTTTGTTGGATGCCAATGATTTGTTGGTGTTTATGTGTGTGTTTGTCACGTATCTTAATACAACGTCATTATATATTAGATGTTATAGGTGGTATTTTGCTTGGTGTAGTGGAAACGTTTCTGTTAAGTCTTTTATGGTTAAATGAAAGTTCTTCACAGTATATTTTAAACGCCATTCTTGCTGATGATTTACCTGTCGACGTTGAATAATTATTGAATTAAACTGTAACAATATATTGAAAAATTAAAACAGTATTTTCATTTCAATAGGGGAAATATGTATATAAAGCAGACCTATTTTCGGAACAGTTATTTTTTACAGAGTCAGACTAAAAAAAATTACATATTTTTTGTTTTTCTCTGTTAGTCGGTTTTTTTAATTAAAGTTCTATGCCATTCGGAACAACACAGTAGCCATTTTATCAATATTTTTACATTACTAAAATAACTGAATAGTTTTCTTCGTACACGAAGTTTACTTTTATTTCATATTTGTATGTTTTTCTAAATGAATTTAAATTTTTATAAATGAAAACCAATAAATATTGATGCGTTATAAATGGTGTTTGTATGTACATACATATACATAGATTTTTTTGTTAAGTTTTATACATATTTAATAAAATTCTTGAACTTGAAAAACCAAGATACTGCAACACCACTATATTTTATGTTTTCGAAATTTTAGACTTTATTGGTTTTATTTAGACGCTATATATCGACCAAAGAGGTCAAAAATGTTGAATTCGTGTTCGTCACTAAATATAACACATTTCTAAAACTTAAAAAGATAGATAAACATTCTTTTCAGAAAGATAGAGTTTTCTTTCAAGTAATGCGACCATGGGTTCATTGACTCTGAGTGTGTTACGGATGGTTTGTTATTGTTTGTTTGATAGGGCTCCTCTTAGTTTGTAGTTAATTTTTGGCGCCGATAAATGTAGTTTGTCCGGTTTTTTCTAAGGTTGTTTACCCTTATCTATTGAAATCATTAATTTTGGTGATTCTGGATGTTTTTATTACATTTTCTATAATTCAATGACATGTTTTAATGATATTACAAATGTATGGCATTTAACTGATTTGCATTTATTATGATGATTAACATACATTTGTCTTTCCGATTTATTTATCTCGTTTTCTTTTGACATTTTCTATATTTTCAAAATATATTAAAATTCAGAAGAATGCCGTACTATAACAAAACTATAAATAGAATAAAAGAAACTATTTTAACAATCTATCGATACGTCGAACATTTTATCGTTTATTTCCTTTTCAATTCACGTTTGTCATATAATATATTACAAAATACACCAAAATCACTGATTTTTGTGGGTAGGCAGGGCACGCCCATTTTATCGAATATTCTTCCTACTATCTAACAGTTCCCTTTCATATTTATGGCAAAATATGCCTAAAACGGCATACTTTTACACATTTTTTTTCATTTTTCTCATATTAGTTTCTCCTTATTATATAATGGTCTTCCTCAAATTTCGTCTTTGTGTTTCATCCGATTCATAATTATGACATATTACAAAAAGAACGAAAAAAAAATTAATAATTAACAAAATTTCGTTAAAATGTTATAAAAGGCAAAATATTTTTTGGTGAACAAAATAGGAGGTAATGATAACACCAAGAAAAATATATTATTTCTGATTTTTCATTTTTGGAATACCCATTCTCAATATAATTACTTTTAAATGTACATTAAGTTTATTGATAATTATTTTAGGTTTAATTCACGAATGAACGAAGAATTTTCCAACAAAAAGTAAATAAGTAAAACTTTCCCAGTATTAAAAACGAATGTGTGGGTAATTGATATCTGTTGACTGCTAAGAAAAACTGAGAGTGAATGCTGCGTACTTCAGATTTGTCTGTTCGCAATTAACTGTGATAAGTGAATGACAGGTTGTTAACATAAACTTAAACTTTTTTGAGTATAGCCGAATGTTGAGTTAGTAAAACTGTAAGCAAAAAAATAAATGATTTTCCAGCATTTTTTTTACCTATCTGCGATGTTTGTATTATTTCTTATTTTGGTTGGCTATTTTCCAGCATTTTATTTATTTATACAACTTTTAATTTATACTTTTTATGCGATTTTTTTTAGATCAATATGAATTTATTTTGTCTTAATCCCAAATAGCAAAATTTTACTAGTTGTATTATTATTTATTCAAATTAGTAAAGAATAATTAATTTTAATCGTGGATTAGCCCAATGAGTATCCAAATGAATTTATTTTGACTTAACCTCAATACTTAAAATAGTAAAATTGTGCTAATTGTAATATTATTGTGGACCGAGGGTATTTACCGAGGGAGTTAACCTCGCTAATAATTTTGCGACACCGCCATGTACAGTAACGTGGATTGTGCATTTTCAATAATTAGCCGGGTAATAGTCGTGGGTATCCAAAGTTTTATGATCTTTTTTTTTGGCCACAATCTTTTCTTATGTTTCTACTTTTAAATCAGACAACTTTTCTACAATTTTAGAACACGTTCTGTTAATCTTTATGTATAGCTTTTATTTGATTTTATTTTGGATTTTTCTTTTATTTTGTCTGGAACCGGTTTTAACATACAATTACCTACAATATAACCTAAATATTTTAAATTTTGTCATACCTATTGTCAAATTTGCTTTCTTTTAATAATATTAAATACCTATCAAAAGCATTAGATATTATAAGCAAGAACATTTCTTTTCATGTGTTGGGGTATAACTTTATCCATTCAACGACATAAACTCTGGACCGCATTACAGAGACAAAATAGCATTACGAGGAACTGTTACAATACAAAAATCCATCATCTTCCCTTAAATTTGGCAACTTTCTACATTTTTTAGAACATGTTATGCTAATATTTATATGCTTAGCTTTGATTTTGGAACTTTATATCCTAAATATTTTAAATTTTGTCATACCTATTGTCAAATTTATTTTCATCTAATAATACTAAATACCTATCAAAATCATTAGATATTATTTCATGTTTTGGGGTATAACTTTTTCCATTAAGCGGGATAAACGCTGGACCGCATTACAGAAACCAAATAGCATTACGAGAAACTATTACAATGGCCAAAATGCATATTTCAAGTCGACCTTGCTTATGAAATACGTTTCATCGATCCTACTTAAAATTCCATCCATATTTTGCAATAGGTTGGCATCTTTTACAGTAAGTTTGTTCAGTTTGCGGGCATCGATGCTTCTTCCTTTTCTTCTTTACTATTGTGGTCCTATTGCTTCATAGGCTTTCGCTATTCTCGATCGCATTTACGTTCAACATATTGTTTATTTCTAGAACCGCTGGAGAACAAAAAATAGTAAAAACTGCAATAATTATCAAAGTTTCAAAATATTTTTTTTGAGTACAATGGTAAAAAATTTCAAAATTTAATTTTATCCTGGGTTGTACTTTATTTTTCTTCAAATTAATAACCTGTTTTTCTATGTTGAAAGAAATCCTAAGTGAAAGAACGAATTCGATTAAATTTTTTTCTGTATTTCGAACTTTATCGTTCACCTAGAATTATGACTAATTTTTCAGTTTTACGTTTTCTTTAATAAAAGTAATGCCAGATTATTTTTTTTTTTTTTTTCATTAATCAAAAAAGTACCACATATATTACCAAATTGGTTGGTGATGAATACAACTAAACTGTAAACTTGATAACAACTTTAAAGGAAAAATTTAAACAAATCAAAATAAAACAAAACAAAGTGAAAATAAAAACAAAATAGAAAAACAAATTGTCGAAAAAAAATGGATTTAACAATTGCGCTATATTTTGTGGAATCATCCCAGGAAAACATGGAGGATTTTAGAATATCTCGTAGAAATTTTCGAGATAATTCTAAGCTCCTGGAGTTACCAACAATTTATGTGTGAACTTTTAACTAGAGATTTTTATAATTAGAGATTTTTAAACTTCAAATTTCGGGTGTCCAAACATGTTTTCTGCATGCTTCTTAAAAAAATGGATGCTACAAAAATTTTCAAACAATTTTTTCCTAGGAGATGCAGGGTACAAACTCAAACCATATTTAATGACACCCTTCAGGAATCCCAACAACGTTAATGAGAGGCGTTACAAGAAAATGTACTCATCCTAGAATGTATCGGAACATGTTCTTCATAATTACGAAGTAACGTTCTAAGACAATGAATAAATTTTGTTGTAACGCCTCTCATTAACATTGTTAAATATGGTTTGAGTTTGTACCCTGCATTTCCTAAGAAAAAAATTGTTTGATAATTTTTAATTACATGTGTCATTTTTATACCTAATATCCACTTATTCTTAACCCCATTTTCGAACAACCCTCTGGATTCGGGGTAGCATCCATTTTTTAAGAAGCATGCAGAAAGAATCTTTGGGCACTCGAAAGTTGGAGACAAAACACACACCCACATTTGGAAATTAGGAACAAAATGACACATTATTTACTTTTAAAAATAAAGCAGAACCATAAAAATAGTTTCTCACTTCATCATGAGCATTACATATATTGGATCAAAGTCTCAGTATACCCAACATCACAGTGTATCACGAAATAATTAGTTCCTCTGTTTCAATTTTATATTTCATCAAATGTTTTCTTACGACATCCCGAATTTGTCTCATAGAAAAAGTACTATAAATACGAAAAAGTAAAAAATCTAAAAACAAAGATTGATTTGACTTTAAAAGCATCATGAAATTACCTCGTTTAAATCTCATTACCTTTTTGAATTCAAAATTAATTGAACAATTCTTCAAATTCAAAACTAAATTACTGTGTAGGAATAAAACATTTTCCGAATTAGAATTAATTGGATCACCTTACAGATCTTAAAACAATTTGAAAAGAATAGTATTCCTGGAAATATGTACTTCTGAAAGACATTGTATCAGCATCATTACTTTCAAATATTTTATTAACGTTTTGTATTTTTTAAAATTTTAGACTGATGGCAGAATTCGTGTATGGATGTGGTTTTGATATGAGCTTAACAAATGCAAAAAGGCTGTCATGAAAGTCGCTAAATGGACAAAATTGTAGTCTAACCGAAAAAAGCTAAACGTAGCTGTAAAAATGCAAATGTTCTCACTGTTCACAATGATAAAGTCATATATTTTCCTGAAAGGAGAAATACATAAAATTATTTTATAAAAACTTTATATTTAAAACACCTTAATTTCAACCAAACTAATTTCAATTTTATAATTAAGTTTTAAAAAATAAAAATTTCATTGAAATAAATTGTTTTTTTTTTTCACAAAATGTTTTACTAACCTTTGTGAGCACAGCTGCGCATAAAAGCAAGTAAGAATGCTATATTCGGCTGTGGCGAATCTTAAATACCCTCCACCACCTAGTCAGTTGTAGTTTAGTTCAAGTTCAGTTCTATTTCATTTCTAGT
>JACGTJ010014530.1:2134-16572 GCA_014858695.1 Chrysomya rufifacies | reverse complement strand
TGAACTAGAACTGGACCAGAACTAGAACTGAACTTTTTTACTTGACCCAACATTTGTGGTTAATAATGAAAAGGGTAACATTTTAAACATTTTCTTTTCTTTTGCAAAATCCCGTAAAATTGACCTTCCAATTATATACTAAATTTTTTTAAGGGAAATAATTTTATCGCTCGAAGTAACTACCAGAATATTTGATATTTTAAAATGGCAAATATTCTAACGGATAATAAATGCCATTTTATATTAAAATATTTGTAAACATTCTGTAAGTGAAGATATCGTTACACCCTGTCTTCTCACTTTGTACAAGGGTATGGCAACACCAAAGTAACAGCTGTTCTAGTTTGACAGTTCATTTGCATTGTTTTTTTGTGTGATTTGTAAGGAAAAGTTGTTGCACGTGTTAAGAAAAAAAGAAAAATTTGTTAAAAACAAACGAAAATTTATTAAAATAATACAAAAACATGGGTAAATTAAATGTTACCGTTTTGCGGTATCTAACAAAAGATGATTTTCGTGTTCTAACAGCGGTAAGTTACAGTTAAATAAAAGCAACGTGATGTTATAATTCTTGATTCTGTACTAGGTGGAAATGGGTATGAAAAATCATGAACTTGTACCCGGTCCTTTGGTTGCTTCCATAGCTAATCTCAAAGCTGGTGGTGTACATAAATTGCTTAAGGAATTGTGCAAACACAAATTATTGTCTTATGAACGAGGCAAAAAGTGTGAGTTTTTTTTTTGGAATAAAAATTTTAAAGAAATATTTAAATTTGTTATATTTTATTATTACAGTTGATGGTTATCGTCTAACTAATACAGGCTATGATTATTTGGCTTTAAAATCATTAACCCTCAGAGGTTCTGTGTCTTCATTTGGCAATCAAATTGGTGTGGGTAAAGAATCCAATATTTATGTAGTAGCCGACGAAGAAGGTACTCCCATTTGTTTAAAACTACATCGTTTGGGTCGTACTTGTTTCCGTAATATTAAATCAAAACGTGATTATCATGGACGCAGACATAAAGCTTCCTGGTTGTATTTGTCTAGAATTTCAGCTACCAGAGAATTTGCTTATATGTCGGCTTTATACGATAGAGGTTTTCCAGTACCTAAACCTATAGATTTCAATCGTCATTGTGTCTTAATGGAATTGGTTAATGGTTGGCCAATGTAAGTAGATAAGAAAATTTGAGAAAAATTTGTATTTTTTAAATGAATATTATGTTTTAAGGACACAAATACATGAACTAAGAGATCCCGATCAAGTTTACGATGATCTTATGAATTTAATTGTACGTTTGGGTAATTCTGGTGTTATTCATGGTGATTTCAATGAATTTAACTTAATGCTAACGGATGAAGGCAAACCTATATTGATAGATTTTCCACAAATGATGTCAACATCTCATGAAAATGCTGAATAGTAAGTATTTTTTTGAAACATATCATGGTGCTTCTGTTTACTTTGACAATTTTGAAGTAAGGCTTATAAATTTGAAAAAAATAAGGAACATAATATAGGATCTGTTTCTAATTTAGCCATTTATCAATCTTTAAGTCTGAAATTCCTGTAAAGACTGCAAAATATTTTAAATAGTTAAATACAGGATCAATTTCTTATATTATCTCTTCAAATTTCACAAAGAAACAGAAATAAATTTTTTATATTTCATTCAGTAATCTTTCAGAAATTATCCACTAATCCTTCAAAATGAAGGAAGAGTTCATTTAAATTAAAATTTCTAATTTCAATCAACTGTTTATGTTTAGCTTCTTCGATCGTGATGTTCAGTGTGTGCGTGAACTCTTTCGCCGCAAATATAATTACGAAAGTGAAGAATATCCCAAATTTTCCGATATTAAACGAGATGATAATCTAGATACTGAAGTTCATTGTACAGGTTATGGTTTTACCAAAGAAATGGAAAAGGATTTGCTTAAGGTAAGTTTTAAATTTCTATCAAACTTAATTTGAATAAAAAGGATAATAAAATTTATTATTACAACAGGAATACGGCATGATTGAAGAATCCGATAATGAATCAGAAGTTAACGATGACAATGACGTACCCGATTTAGTGGAAACCACCAATGATGATATTAATGAATATCGTCAACAACTAGAAAATGAAATTAGTTTTAGTGAAGTTAAATCTACAAAAACTGGTGATGATTCTATAAGACGTTATATCGAATCATGTTCACAATATTTGGGTAATATTAAACTGGGACCAGAAATCGAAATACCAGAAGGTGTTCCCAAACCAGAAGAAATGCAAGCTAAATTAGAAGCTGAGAAATTAGCTTTAGAAACTAATCACATAAGCAATGAAAATATCCCAATAGAAATAGTGTCACATGCAAATACGAAAGACGAAGAAACTTCTTCCAATCAAGCCGATCATAATGATTCCGATGCACGTTCATTAAGCTCAAATGATTTGGAAACTGATAATGTTCCTGAATTGACAAATGTTGATCCCAATTCTCGTATGTATCGTTTGAAAATGGTAGAAAAATTACTAAACGATGCCCGTTCACAACGTTCGTATTCAACTACTGCTAGTACGATTGCACCCTCCGTAATTACCGATCGTATTAAACGTAATATGGATAAAAAGGAAAAAATGGATATGCGCAAACGTTGTGTGGCCAAGGGTGAGGCGAGTGCTGTGCATCGTCATCGTAAAGAGAATAAAGATGTTGTTAAAGAATATGCCGGTTGGGATTTTTAAAAACAACATTAGTTTTAGGTTTGATTTAAAAAGAAAAAATATGGAATTAAAATCGAATTAATTCTGTTTTGTATAATGTATTTGTAGTAAATTCTTTTTATTGTATTTTACTTGAAACAAGTTTTTTCTTTGAGACTAACTCTTTGGAAAAGTTGTAAATTTATAACAAAAGTTATAAAACTTATAAAATCAGAAAGCGTTTGAAATTTTATTAAAAAAAATTAACTTTTTGGCGTTGTCCATATGAAATATATTAATATTTTTCAAAATCAAAATAAATATTTTTGTTTTGAACTCATTTATAATGTGGAAGTTAAGAATTGACCCAAAGAATGTTTATGCTATGTTCTCAGTTGTCAAATATTTGTCTCAATAGAAGTGGTCATTCAGTTCTAGTTTAGATCTACAACAATTCTCCCCAGAGTACTGGCTCTGTTCTAGTTCAGTTCTACAATTACTTTAGCTCAGTTCTTCTTTAGTCTTTATTCAATTATAGCTTAGCTCTAGCTTAGTTCAACTGCAGTTTTAACTTTGTTTCAGTTTCGTACTACTTCACTTTTAATTCACTTATAGTTTATATGTATGTAAATTAATATAAATATCTTGTTTTTGTGTAATTTTTAAACAAAAGCAGTCTATGTTAAAAAAAAATCGTAAAAATTTTGTTATTTAACAATCTCTGCTACTCCGCTTCTCTATTATCTTTACATATCACTAAAATTTTGGTACAAAATAAACATAAATACATATTTGATATGAAACTTAAATGATCACGAGATTATCATATTTTTCAAAATAGTTATTTTATATTTACTGATTTCACATTTGACATTTCAAATATACACTTGGACAAATATTTGACTATCATATACATAAGCGCTAAATTTCATAATGAAAATAATAACTTTTATTCTAGAATTTCTTTCAATTGTGCAGAAATCAATACTACAACTGAACTAGAAGTAATGTAGAACTGAAAAAGAAATAAACTATAATATGATATGTGTAAAGACTGAATTAGAATTGATGTCTTCATCTTGAAGTGAAACAGAACCGAGCTTTAACTTAGCTAAAGCTGATCAAGAACTGAACTAAAACCGAGCTAGATTTGAACTAAAGCCGAAACAGAACTAAGGTAGAGCTGAATTGATGTAGAATAGAAATAGACCTAAAGTTGAACTAAACTAGAACTGAACGACAATTAATGTAGAACTGAAATAGAATCGAACAAGACTTGAACTAGAACACAGCTAAAACTAAACTAATACTGAGCTTAACCTGAACTAGAACTGAAATAATGAAAAAATAAAAAAAAGATGTAGAGTTTAACTAGAACTGAAGTTGAACTGAACTAGAACTGAGTTAGAACTTAACAAGAACTGAAAAAAGTAGAACTGTGCCAGAACGTAAACAGAACTGATCTAAACCTTAACTAACATTGAGTTTAAAATATACTAGAACTGAGGTAAAACTAAAACAATCAAGAGTGCTATATTCGGCTGTGCCGAATCTTAATTACCATCCACCATCTAGTCAGTTGTAGTTCTATTTCTAATTCAGTTCTAGTTCAGTTCTAGTTCAATTCTAGTTCAGTTCTAGTTCAGTTTTAGTTCAGTTTTAGTTCAGTTCTAGTTCAGTTCTAGTTCAGTTCTAGTTCAGTTCTAGTTTAATTCTGATTCAGATGTAGTTCAAATTGGAACAAGCTTAATCCTAATACAGTTTTTGTGTTCACTCATTTTTAGTGAGCGATCTTTTCAATTTAACCTTAATATTAAAATATGTTACAAACGTTACAACTGCATCAATTATTTGATAGTTATTTTAAGTCATTTACCATGTCTGCTGTCATTGACAATGCTGTCCATAAGATAAGGGTTATTGTTTGAAAAAGTGTTGGTAATTAATTTAAAAGTTTTATTTTTAGAATATACAAGAAAAATACTTTTAGATATATTTTTAATTATTTTTTTTTCTTTCGAATTAATGAGATTTAATAGTAAATATTAGTTTAATGTTAGCTAAAGTATGATTATCTGGAGATAAACTTTAAAATTTAATTTTTAATTGAAAATGTTATTTTAGCAAGAATTAAATTAATATTAAATATCAAATAAATGTATATACCTACTGGCTATTTTAACAACAGAGTATGAGTTGAATAAATTTCAAAGTATAATATTTTTATCGATATTGATTACAGCCTAAAGTCTTGAAACGTTAAACAATAAAAACATCAAAAAGTTTAACTCTTTATATTTATTGAGGCTATAAGACTTCCCAGCAAAATGATACAAATTTTCATTAATATATATGCACTTAATCTTTCATAAATTACATTATATTACTTTTAAGTAATAATTTGTTAGCTGGGTTAATAATATGTTTATATTACAAATTTATTATTCTTTTAATTTATTTTAATTAAAGTCTTTAACTTTTTATATAGTGAATATGAAATCTTTTTTTTTACTTATATAAGAATCTTAAATTATAATAAGTAGTTTTTTTTTAGTAATTTTAATTGAATTTTCAATCATTGTATTCTTTATTTGTAAATTAAAGTAAATTAATTATTTCTTAAAAAGAACCTTAATTTATGTAAATAAAAACTACCCCTCACACATAATTATACTGTCTAAAATTTGTTTTTTAATTTTATAATTTAAAAAAGCTTTAAATTTGATATAAATTTTCAAAGTTTAAACTTAAAAAAATATCAAAATACTGAATACAATTGCGGCAGGAATGCAAAAGAAAAATTAAAAATCTATGATCTCACAGATAATCAGTAATGAATGTATACGTTTAAACAAATTTAATCAGTATAGTATATTTTACCATACCCAAAAAATATTTTTCCGTCTGGACGGCTGTAGTCCAAGGAAATCTTGTGCAAACTCTATAGATCGCATTTTTAAAGCTTCAATTGAAATAGTTCCATTATTTCTCCTAGCCTCCATACAAATGTACCCCAGATATAAGGTTTTAAATTCAGAAATCGCTTAAATGACTGTGTATTTTTACGAACATTTTGCATGTATAAATTCTTTAATATACTCAGTTTTTCTACGAGCAACCATTAAAATGTCCTCCCAAAATTATTAAATATATTCGTGGGATCGTAGTTTTGTAAAAAAAATTTGCATAAATTTGTTAAAGATTACTAATTTGGTACCAGAATGAAGCCTGTGAATAATGTTGATGATCGATCCATTATTTCACGGAGCCCCCAAACAAATTTACCTCGCGGAATAGGGTTTTGAACACACAAATCGTTGTGAGTGTGAAATTTATTCATCTAACATCTGTGCTAAGTTTAATTTTTATCGGCTCATTACTTCGCCTAGCTACCATAAAAATGACCCACGAAAATAAAGTTTTAACTGTATAAATTCGATATCTTTGATATATTTGTAAGGTTCTGGCTAGATTAACACAAAGAAATAACCTTTTAGAATTGGAAACTAATAGTCCATTATTTTACCACGCATAATATATTGTGTACATAATTCTTCTGTTTTATGTTTATAACTTGTTACTAACAAAAATGCTCCTATAACATCTTTATTTACAAACAGATTTTGTCCATTTTCATTTCGAAAACAAAACTTACATAAGAGAAATGTTTGTGTGAAATTTTACCTTTTTGGATCTCTCGGTACTTTAAACAAACATGACTGATATAGCGAGTTCATTCAAACATAGTTACTTTGGGAAATGTTAACGCATATGTATATAGGTACACAATATATGTATATAGGTACATATTGTGAGAAACAATATCGTCTTCCATTAAACACCTCTTCAATTTGCAGTTGCTAAAGGGCGACCCTTTGTCACGATTGGTATATTATTTCGCTAAGTTCTCATGTAAATGTCCCCAGCAGTAATGGTGACTTAATGCTGCTTAAGTTCCTAGTGGTGAAAGTTAAGAAATTAATAGAACTTTATCTTATTCAATAAATATGATGTAGAAAAAAATCCGCAAATTGTGGTTTTGTGTAAATATTCAGATGAAGTATTAAATTTTTTATTATTTGTAATTCCTACTAACAATTAATTAAAAAATTTATTTCAATTTAAATTTCCCAGTACTATAACATTTTTAATATTTTTGTTGGTAATAATAAAAAAAAAATTTAACATTTCTGTGCCATGTTAAAAAAGGAATGTTATATTTTTAATTGTATTTAATTTACAAATTTTTTGTTGTTGTTATTCTTTCTTTCCTTTAATATTCCATGTATTTGGCTTGTGTAAAAATTCGCACGACATTTTTACCTTTTACATGACATTGTTATTAATTGTTTATCCGTCATTTGTGGTATTTTTGTTTGTTTTATGTGTTTTGCTGTTAAACAATATTTAATTTAATTTAGCAGAATATATAGTTTTTATGTTTTATTATTATTATTATTTTTTTTTTTGTAACTTTAATTTTCATTGTTAATAAGTTTAATTTATTGTCGTGTTAAAGGCTAAAGGTTAATTTGTATGTAGATATTGTATAATATGTATGTTTATATTTAAGAACACAATATGTGTGACAAAAACAACAGCGTAAATTATGTTACAAAATACATAAAGTGTTAAATTAATTAAGCATGATTATATTGTCTACACACGATATTTCAATCAGCGTTAACGTTGAACATTCACAAAAAGAGGTACTAAATGGGGATTTTCGCAAGAAAAATAGTCACACGAACTTGTTGTATATGTACTCTGAGTTTGTCTTTCAAAAAGTCTCACTTAAGCAAATTTTGGTTTTAGGATTGAAGAATCTGGTTTTCAAGATATATATATTTTTCTTGGAAATTCCTAAGTTTGTACGTAATATTTCATTAAATATCATCTTGTATTTCTAAAAATATAACGAAATTTGAATCGCAAAATATTCGGGCTAATGAAAAAGGTATTTTTGTTTTTAAAGTCGCCCAACGGTAACACTGTTATTAATTGCCCAAATTTCCTTACCACACAATTAATACAAATAAACGGAGTAACTTTACGTTACAAAGACTGTGGGAAACTAAGAAATCGCTAACATTGTACATAACGTTCAGATATGTGTCACATTATCTTAATTATAACAATTGCAAAAAAAATATTAATCCATTTTTTTTAGTTACCGCCAATTTTAGCATTAGTTTCAAATTTAATTAAAAAATAGATTTATTCATTGAAAAGTGTTCTCCCGAAAAAATGTTTTCAATTAACAAATTCGTGCTTTCAATCACTCAATTATTTTTTTTTTTAATTAGGAATATTTTTTTGATTTGTTCTATTAATTAATTCAATCAACAAATTAATTGAATGAATCAGTTTAGTAGAGTACACAATTTTACTTTTTTCTATATATGCAGCTACTGTCATTTTCTGATTTCGAGTTTGTTTTAGGGGTAGCGCTTTAAGCGAATCGAAAAGTTCATGTATTTGAATTGGATTTGGAATTGTTTATTTACAATTTAAAAACAAAAATATATAATCGAAAATAGTATTTACTCATATAAAAGAATCGTTATTATAATTACTTACTTTTTAATTAACTTAATTAAACAATTAATGGACTTTTGTCATAATTAATAACTATATTGTTATGTTAATTCAATTAGGTTTTTGGTATTTATAAGTTGGCTAACACAAAAAAAAAAAAAAAAAAAATCCTCTAAAAATAGCTTATTCCGTTCTCATTCGTGATGGCGAAAAAACATCGATTTATGGAGGTACCAGGTCCGCAGAAAATATAGAAATAGTCGAAATAATTTTAAATAATTGAAAATATGTGATTTTTTGAAAATATCTTGACCATTTAAGAATGGATTCTGACGAATATGAATAGCAAAATTTTCATGACCTAAGGGACAATGTGATACATATATTGTATAATTTTGTGACTAGGGGTCTTTATAAACGACATACCATTCGACTTTCTTAAAATATATACTTTATGGGGTCTGAAATGAAATATGTAGAAATTACAACCGAAATGACAAAGTTATATACACCCTGTCACTAAAAAGTAAAGGGTATAATTATAGGTGATTTATCTATTTTGGAACATACATTATAAAAAAAAAATATTGAAATTTAAAAAAAAATATTTTATAGATTTAATTTCATATTTTTTTTTAGTTCGCACACTATGCACTACAACAAAACATCAAAGCCAAAGAGAAAAAGTATCATATATGAAATGATTAGGAATAATATATCAACTGTCAGTGGAAAATGACATCGTTAGTTAAACAAGGTCCTACGTTCCGATATCAAGAGCCCGCATCTAATCAACTATAAAGTTGAAATAAAAAAACTATAACGTAGTGAAAAAAAAAAACTTTTGAAAATATACTAAAGTAATTAAGGCAATCAAGAGCAATAAAAAGAAAAACTTAAACTTAATAATTTTTCACATTTATTTCAAAAATCTTTTATACTTATTAAACTATTAAACATCTTCAAATATACTTTAGCTAAATGATGCTGCTCTTCTTCAATATTTTTACAAACTAGATGCTTAAAAGTGCAAGTGTATTTCCAAGAAATAAAATATTTAAGTTTAACGCTTAAAAAAAAATAAAATAATAATTTCTCTAAAATTAGAATTAAAAATATAACTATGCTAAGAAAAAATAAACTAAAATACTATGTAGTGGTTTATTATGAAAACCACAAGCATTGCGATGACCTAAATTTATCACTTTTTTTTGCACAAAGTCTTTCACTATTAAAAAATACTTAAATAAAAAATAGAAAAAAACAACAATTTCTTTTAAAAAATATTCTAAGCTACTATTAATTTTTTAGACTTTTTTTTGTCGAAGTGCAACTGCTGCTGCTCGTTCGTGTTAGTCATCAACGTTGAGTGATTACTTTGGTCTCAGGTTGCACCTTTCAAGATAATTAAAAATTCAAAAATAAAGACAAATCTTAAGAGATATTAAAGGCAAAAGAATGTTAAAAAAACCCCAAACAAAAATGAAACTAAGGTAAAAAGAAAACTACCCCCAAAACAAATTTAAGTTAATGTGTATTAAATCTATATCTCTACACTTCAAAGACTTCTTATTGTAGCTTTTTAGGACAAGTTTCTGTGATCATTATTAATATGAAATTGTCTAAAACAGCACTTTCACATTAATTGCAATTGCAATAAGAGCATTCTAATTGACAAAATGTAAATAAAAAAGCAACATTTTTGCCCTTTGTTAATTAAAATAATAGTTTCAAGGATTAAAAGCTGGAAAATTATGGAATGCATTAAAAAATATGCATAACAAACTAAATAAACAATTTCATTTGTAATATAAAAAGAAGTAAGATTACATTCTAATTGGTGAAACTTTTAATATCTACTATCCACAGCTACTATTAACATGTGCGCAAAAGCCATGACCATTTCCTATTAATGCAAAGTCGAACATATTTTCAGAAATATATTTAGATGATGATCCATATATTTATATCCTATACCACCATAGATGGACAGGGTATAATGCGTTTGTAATGATGTATGTGAATTAAAGAAAAAAAAATACTCAAACACCGATTTTTAAGTTGATCATCAGGGTTAGGATCACTTTCTTAATTGATTTAATGATGTCTGTCCGTTCTTCTGGAAGGCTGGTTGACTATCATCCTTCTTCTGTGCAAAGTCCATGTCGCAGGTCTTCAAATTAGAAACAGATTACTATTTTAGTCCAAGGACGAAGTCTATTGAAGTTAGTTATGATCGGTTCATTATTTCCCACAGGGCTCTTACAAATGTCCTTCCAAAATGAATAGTAATGCCTATAAATCTTTCAAATATGCTTGTCATTTATTAAAATTTGGTAAGCATATTTTTTCTGTAGATCTAAATATATGATTCAAACTTTATTCCAATCGGTTCATTACTTCACTTTTCAACTTTTATATGTAAATTAACCCATGAATTTCACTTGAATCAGTAAAATATTTTACGGAATATTCTGACTTTATGTGGTGTTGAGTATCACTCACTTGTAAGATATGTACTAATATGGAAGATGAGCCAAAAAACTTCTTTATTAACTTCTTTATTTATTATCTGATTCAATACAAAACAAAATTTGCTTAACAGTTCTTGTGAAAACTTCCAGTCTATCCTGCTTTTAACAGACGGACAGACTAGGCTTATATCCCTAGGTCGACATAGAATCTTACCGCAATATAAACATACAAATGGAATGACAAAACTCATATACCATTTTTAATTTTTTAATAGCGGGTATAAAAAATCGTTTATAATGATTTTCCGGCAATCTATTAGGTATTTGGAGATGTTATACACCTTCAAATACCTGATGGATATTAGATTAGATAAAATTTTTAGATTTTACTTATAGCTCTTTAACCGATTTATAGTTTCAGCAAATGTCCTCCTAGCTAAGTAAATCTCTTAAATTCTTCTCTTAATAAAACTGAAATTGTATATTTATCCAAAATATACAATACAAATCTTTTATTCATAAAATGAGGTCATACTGTTATTTGTATACTAATGCACTAAACTTTTTAGTAGTGAATTCAATGCAGTTTCCAAAACAAAATCTAATTAAATACATATCTTAGAAACAAATCGATAAACCAGTAGCTTATTATAAAGAAAAATTTGTAAATATTTCCAAAATTACGAACAGTATTTTGCTTGAAACTTGCACGAGCGGAAATATTTTACCATTGTTTTTCTTGTCACTTCCCTGCAGTTTTTGGACAATTATTGTATTACTAGTAAGAGGGAAGAGGGAAAACGACTATGCAAACTTTTGATCACTTTTGACGTGTGAATTAATAAAATTTTGCACCTATTTTTTTAGTAAAATCGGTTATTTGCCTTACATATAAACTTACCAAAACTGCTGGTTTGCATGAATTTCAAAATAGCCAAGACTCTCAAAATAATCTAACAAACAATAAATGTTGCAATAGTGTTAACAATGCCAGCAACAATTTAGTATCGAAAAGTACACAAGCAAATTAAAAAATTACAAGAGACTAAAAATATAGAACAAAATACGAAAAAAAAAGTTTTAACAAAATACAACCAATTGAATTTTTAGTATTGTTTTTTATTTTATATATTTTTTTACAGTTGTTGCTCGGTCCGTGTTTTCATTTATTTTTTTAGGTGTTTTTGTTTGAAATAAAATTTAATAATAAAAAACCTCTTTACTATATGGGTTAGTACAAAAATTTTTAACTTATTGTAAAAACAATAAAATAAAGATTTTAGGAGTAAAATTATGAAAAATTCGAAGACCTTGCAGTCTAAGTCCTTTATTTTGGGACAATCGCATAAAAGACACTTTACAGATTCCTCCTCTTCCTTAGTGCAATAACGTGTTAATTATTAATTTAGAAATAGGTAACATCAAACCCAGTTTTTTCATTCGCTTTGATGTAAAAACACATCCATAATTTTTATTTCTATAAACAAAATTTTGATTTATCACATTAAATTAAAATTTACAATTTAAATAATTTGTGGTAATCTTTTTTTTTTTTTTTATTTTATAAATTGACATTGTTTTCATATATGACCCATATTTTCATATGACTACAGATATGTGTATATGACTAAAAGTATTTATTGTTTGTAAGTGTTGGCAGTAGTCAAGGTGTTTGTAATTGTGTTTCCTTAACACATGGTTTCTTTTGTTTCACCTAGTTGTATTTAAGTATGATCGTTTCTTAGATATATGTACTTGTATATATTTATATGTATATGTGACTTTTTCTATAACAACTAACTAACACATTGAAACAAATAACAGGAATACTTGAATTATAGCCTTACAAATAGCTATGTGTGAATTCTGTTGTTTTATATACATATATATTTTTTAATTTCCAACAAAACAAACATATACAGGTTCGTATTTTAAACATTTTATAAGTATGTGTGTGTGTGTATAAAGGATATGCTGTGGTTTTGTTGCAAGTTTAAATTTTTGCCCTACAGTATTTTATTCCTTACAACGAATAAAACAACAAAAAACATAACAATTACTTACATTTTGAATACTTTGATCGAATTTAAAATACTCTATATTGAAAATATACTTAATATTATAATATCCTGAAAAAAATATTTAATATTTTAAAAGGAAATTAATGTTAAAGCATATGCTATATATAAAAATAATTTCAGAAAAAAAAAAAACAAATTAAATTTCAACCTTTTCAAATTACGTTACAAATACCATAACAAAACCAACATGCTCTGAAAATCTAGTTAAAGTATTGGGAACAAAGTTGAAAAAATTTAAGCATTACATACAAACAAGTGCCATTCCTTATTCTTTTGTTTACTCTAGTTACAAGTACAACATGTATACGTTAGAGTAGTTAGTACTTACATACATAGGTATTATTTTATACCGGCTATATATATGTTTGTATAGAAAACCTTGGTCTTCATCGTTGTTGCTGCTAATGTTTAGAATTTATTTATCATGTTGTTTTTTTTCTTTCTACTTAGCAATTAAATTTATTTGTTTCAATGTTGTGCATAACTTTTTTCTGTCTTCGTACCAATTTTTTGTTGTTCACTTTTGTTTTGTTGCAACTTCGAGTGGCAACATGCATTTTTTGAAATTAAATTAAGCCAAACAATAGTCAAAGTGAATTAAGTTGCTAGTAAAAGTAATTTAATAACTACAGGACACTTTAAAAATAAAGTTGTTTTTTTTTTTTCGAAAGTTAAGGAACATTATTTTGCTTTTAAAATTTGCTTAAAATAAATAAAAATTTATTTTTTTGTAATAAATATTTATTAAAAATCTTGATGTTTGACTCGTAGTTTCACCAAATAAAATAAAGTGATACGAAAGCAACTTGATAAATTTTTTACATAAGGTTCTTACTTGTTTTAGTATAATTCTGAATTTTAAATCAAACAACTTAAATGTTTTAAAAATGGCTAAAAAGAAAACTTTTATTTTTTGAAAGACTTTTGGATACTGTCGATCATCTCATTATTGCTAATCACTTGACCAAAAGTTTTTCCAGCCTACTCACACTTTCCACCTTAAAGAAGTGTCTCCTGTTAATGCTTTATGAACATAGCAGCTAACGTGAAAAGGCGGGCAAAGTGATTGGCACTTGCAAGAATAGGTTCAAGAACTGGGCAGCCCCAGCAGTGTTAAGATTCTAAAGCGATCTGTCTGTTGAAATCACCATAGAGAACGCATTATGGAAGCTACGAAGTTCAAGTTTGTTGTAGTAAATAGGAAGAATCGGTTAAAAATGGCAATTTAGACAGAAAAACCCATAAAAATGTGGCATTTTGGAGCATTTTATAGCATAGCATTACATAAGCTTAAAAAGGATGAAAGTACTGCAATAAATATTTGAATGTACCATTAAAAGTTGCAAACAAATATGGTAGGCGATCCTCGCATAGTGAGCTTTTTAGAAACGTAAAAATATAAACCCTTTTTCCTAGAAAATGTTTTGCAGAGTTTGTAGAAAAGAACAGGTCTGTCCGTCTGTCTGAATGTGGCATAAATATTTCCTATATATAAGGTTTGTTTGGTATTGAAAATCGGATAATAAATAAGGAAGTTATGGTACAAAAACTGGGAGTGCCACGCCTACTATTCCGCCCGCCTCCCATATAAGCCAAAATTGAAAAATATGGAATATTTTTGTTACATCATAACATGAATACCACATTT
>JACGTJ010014514.1:0-12886 GCA_014858695.1 Chrysomya rufifacies | reverse complement strand
TCCGTTTCATATTTATGACTTAATATGTGCTAAAATGCTTCAAAATGGTGGATTTTTATGGGTTTTTGTTCCATAACTTCCTTATTTATAATCGAATTCTGTCCATTTTCAATACCAAGCAAACTTTATGTAAGAGAAATATTTAATTTAATATAATATTAGCTTAACAAAAACAACTTTTATTCTAAATTCATAGAGTTTTTTTTACAATAATTTTACTTTACTATTGACGGATTTCAAAAATTTCAAAAATTTAAATTATTGACAAATTCATGCTATCGTTTTCTAGAAAAATTACGAACTTTTGGAGTACGGCTTCCAAGTAAGCTATGAGAAATCGCCTATACCGTTCTCCGTTTCAGATGGTCAGATAAAATGCTAAACCGAAAAATTCCAAAAATCATTATTATTATCAGTGAAATGAGATCTATATCTTTTAAAACGGCTTCACAAATTCAAAACAAAGATTAAGGATAATATGGTGTGTTTGTGTTTTTTATTAGCAAATACAAAAACAACAATTAGAAGAAAATCAAATTTAATAGTTTTTTGAAAATAACTCAACTATAAACCGATTTAATGAATTTTAAAAATCTAATTAGGAAAAAGTTCGTCGCTATCACTTTATGAAGGGTCCAAGTCCATAGAACGTACAGACATAACCTAAACATTTTAAAATAATTTAAAATAACGATTTTTTTAAGATATTTTGGACACTTATGAATGAATTCTGGTGAATTGAAATAGCAAAATGATTTGATATACATAGTGTACAACTTCATGATCGGGGGCCTTTATAAACGACATACCAACTTACGGACGGGCAAACGGACATGCATATTTAGATTTTTTTTTGGAAACCACGATTCAGAATACTTTATTCTGAGACCCCAGATGAAAAATGTAGAAATTACAAACGGAATGATAAGCTTATATACCAGATCACTGTAAGTGAAGTGTATAAAAATGAAAACTATTTACTTTTTAGCTGAAAATTTCTTTAAAAAAAATTCTCTTATATTCTCTAATGTCTCTCAAACTTCAATCACTGCTACTTTTTTTATTTTTATTACTTTTTTTTTCTTAGCATCTTGTAAAATTTTACCACAACAGTTATACATAATGCGGGTTGTTTATTTTTAAGTAAAAGTGGGGGGAAAAAAGTACATAAAGTTCAAAAGAATGTTATAAATAAACATTAACACTTTTTGTTTGAGTGCTTACTGTAAAATCAACATGAGAAAAACAAATATTAAGCAACGCCTTAAAACAATTGTCCTGTCAGGAGGACACCATATGCATTTAATGTTTGTTTTATTTTTTCTTTTTTTCCTGCTGTATACAAACAAATGTTTTGGTTTTTCTTTTTAATTTGACATTTGGTAATGTTGCTTTACTGTGTTAAGTGCTTCAAAAATGTTTTCTAAAAAAAAATTAATGCGGGCTTGACAACAAGTGTTAAAATTTATTTAATACTTATTACACAGTTCCAAGTTCAATTGGTTTTCTTTTTTTTAAGAAAAATTTAAATTGTTAAGGGGTTGTTGACATATTAAATTAATTAAATTAAAAAAAAAAAATAATAATAATAAATGTAATTTTTCAAATATTTTTCACTTTATCATGTTGCTGCAACATTTTGTTAACATTCGTTAATTATACAGTTATTTCATCACCATGTTATCATAAATTTTTAGCAATTTAATTGCATTTTTAAGCTTTAAATTGTAATTGAAGAAGATTTTTAAACGATAAAAGGATTTTCTTTCAACAATGTTGCTTCAGATTTAATTTTACAGTTGAAAAACATGAAAATACTGAAACATATCTTAAAAAGTATTAAGATAATGTTTTTTACTTTATTATTAGAAAATTAAATTATTTGTTTATGCAACATGTTGCTTTAACTATCAAATTCAAAATGTTGTTTAACAACATGTTAAAAGAAATAAATTAATTTATATTTTAGTATTTGATATTCTTTTAATTTCGGTGTTCAACAACATGTTTGTTTCATAATTTCCTTCACTTTTTTCAGGATTTTGTTTAGAGAGTATATAATCAAACATGTTGCTAGTAAGAATACCTCTATTATGCATTTTACGAATATATTTTTTTGAATTTGCTGGAATTTGTTCGAAAGCTTATTGTTTTTTCTTCAGTTTTTTTTGTTAGGCAGCTTTTTGCTCAATCAATTACTAAAAATATAAAAAAATCATTTGTAAACATGTTGCTAGTAAGATATATTCGAGCTTTATTGCTGGAATATCGTTTCGGAGACTTTTCATCTTTAAAGCTTCATTTTTACTTTATTTAAATGACATATTTACTAAATTACGTAAAATTGTTTTGAAACAAATATATTGCCCGTAATATATCATTATTTATCAATTTTTTAATGTTTTGTTTAAAAAATTATGGGTTATGTAAAAAAATCCTTAACCAACATGTTGATAGAAGCCTATTTAAATTTAAGTTACATGTATTTGTGCATACATTTTCAAATGTGCTTACAATTTATTTCAATGAGTTAGAAACTTTTTTCTTGTTATCACTTTCTTTATTTAGTTCAGGAAAACATGAATCAACTGAAAGAAAAAATGTTAACCAACATGTTGCTGGAAAAAAATTATTTTCTTTCTAAAGACATAACAAATTTTTTGTTTATTATTCTCTTTATTAATAAAAAATTCAAAATTTTCGATATTTCCTTGTTACGTATTTCTGATGGTATCAACATTTCTAATATTATAATGTTGCTGAAACATTCAGTCTTACTAAATTAATTTAAAGTGATAATTTTTTAAATTATTTCTGCTCATATAAATTTGACGGCAAACATGTTGTAACAAAATTGTTTATTTGAGTTAAGCCATTGTGTTGAAATTGTTTCCATTGTACTTTAATAGTAAAAAATGTTGCTGAGCAATTGAAGTTGCTTAAATATGTTAAATTTTTCGACATTTATTTTTATAACTTTTTTATTTTTAACATATTATTTATGATTCACAACATAATTTAGTCTTAGCAAACTCTTCTCTTAAAACATATTTATAAAAATAGCAACAGAAATCAATAGTTTTATATACATGTTGCTGTCAATGTGATTATAAGTAGGAGTTATGATTTCTAAGTTTTGTTTTGCTTTCAATTTAATAAAGTTCTTATTTTATTCAATTAAGTTACCTTTAAAAACTTTCTTCCGTTCTTGATCCCCAAGTGTCTCATATATATGTCATAGTTACATATTCGTTTAATACCTTTTTTTTTTCTTAAAAGTGTCTCTACTAACACTCACCCCTAAATGCTGTATAAATTTAGTTAGTTGGACAAATAATTTTATTTCTAATCATTATTATTTGTATAAAACAACATACTTCGATTTCTTAAGAAGTCCTTCTAATTGTACAAATAATCATATATAATTGTTTTCAGGTAAAAACAAAAGATAGAGAAAGAAACTTTTAATGAAAGTTTCTTGTAAATGAGTGTAAAACAAATAAAATAACACTAGTCGGCATTAAAATTGATTTTAAAAGAAATAGACATTATGTTTCTCTGTAGAAGATTTAGATTTTGTTTTTTAATATTGGACAAATGTAGTTGAAATATATTAATTAGAAAAAAAGGTTGCTAAGAAATGTTGCCAAACATTAAATAAAGTTTTATTGAGAATATTAACAAATTCTTTAAGTATTTTAAGAGAATTTGAAATTGAATTAAGAACCTAAATATGGATAAAACATAAATGTAACAAAACATGTTGCTATCTGTATTTAATCGATTATTTTTGCGAAAAAAAAAAACATAAAAACATCAAATGTTGCTAGCAACATTACAGCAAAATAGAGTTTGTTTTCATCCGGTATTTTTCATTTAAATGCTGTTTTAACACTTTAAACTTTTGATAAACCAAATTTAAATATTTTAATTATAATTATACCATGTTGCTAGCAATATTTCTTATTTAACACTAAATTTAGTTTATTTGTAGTTTCTCTGTTGACCAGTTTAAACAGCCCTTATCTTAGGCTAAAAACAAAACTATTAAAAGAGGGTAATATTGCTTTTGTGGGTTGTGGTTTTTATGACAATTTTCCAAAGAAGCCACATCAATTAATTGAATACAAAAACAGGAGTGTCATTAAATCGTTAGTAAATGTCAATAAATTTATATATACTTTTGAAGAAAAGAAATAATGGAACTCACCTCAAAACAAAAAAAAAAAATCCCTATCAAAAGGGAGGTTTTTCTTTAAATAAACCAAAAAATGTAATTTTGTTGCTTTTAAGGAATACAAAAAGGCAATTTAAAAAAGGGGAAAACAATTTATCTTTTACTTTTCCTTTTAATTTTCATTTTTTTTTTTTTTGCTCACCATAAACATATTTGTTAATTATGTTGAAAAAAACCCAACTATAAACACAATTTAATGAATATAAACATGTTTTATAATTAAATTTAATTGACAAAAATCATTAACAATAATATAATTATGTATTGTATATAAAAATATGTACATTTTAATTTTTTCCATAATAATTTTATTTTAAATTATTAAATTTATTATACCCTTCACTTATAGTGTTAGGGTATATATTAGTTTGTCATTTCGTTTGTAATTTCTACGTTATTCATCTGAGAGCCAATAAAGTATATATAGAATAGAGCCTCTATTAATATACGTCATTCCGCTCTATTTTAAGCGATAGTTTTTAATTGCCCCTAGCTTCTATCAGATTTTTATACTTCAGCTACCTACTCCAAGTTAGTGATGGTCGACTCTTTCTTCGGCTACCCTGTGGATTCCATTCGATCGCAGTACGGGCAATATCAAGAGCATTATTTGTCAGTATGTGTCCAATCCATCTCCCCTTCGTTTTACGGTTTTCTCTGTACTGATTAGTGGTCTACCATAATCTGACGTTGGATATTATGTTAGTACAGACGATTTTATGCAGGTACCTGTTGACAAACCCTAGTAAGGACGAAAATTCCAACTCTTACTGGCATATAGCAATACGGATTTTGCTATATGGAGTTAAAGATTTTAATTTTTACATTCTATGATAGAATTGTTGCTCTCCAGATACCACTGAACCGTAAAAAACTCTGATAAGCAGCTTTAAAACGGTTAGCGATATCCTGCACCAAGCCTCTTCCGGTTTTGTTTATAATGTGCCCTAGGTAATGGAAACCTCCTCGACAAGGGTGCCTTGAATTCTGAACGTTTCCGTTTCATAAATACGTAGGAACTTTTTGTTCATCACATTTACTTTTAGACCTGATGATGTTGCAACATCAACTATTCTAGCTAGTTTCATGGACTTATCCGTAAAAGTATGCCTCATCAAGCATATGACGTCAGCATAATGAAATTTCTATATGAGTTGCAACATCAACTATTCTAGCTACTTTCATAGATTTATCGGTAAAAGTATGCCTCATCAAGCATATGACGTTAGCATAATGAAATTCCTATATGAGTCCAATTAAAATCGAAATGTCCCTACGCTCGTTGATTGGTAGGTCGTTTATGAAGGCCTCCGATCATATACTTATACGATATGTATATCACACAACTCCTACTTTTATTAATTTTAAAATTTTTCAACTATTTCTATATGTTCTACGGATTTGGATCTTCCATAAATCGATTTTGATTCATTGTTTAACTGAAAATTTGTATTGATTTTCAGAGGATTTTTCAGTTTAACGAATTCGAGCATCTGGAAAGGGGGAAGTGAATAAGCTATTTTTGAAGGATATTTTTGTGTTAGCCTATAAGAGTCAGCATAGCTTAATATAGCGTTCTTACTTGGTTTTATTTGAAATATTTTTTCCCTTTATAAAGCTGTTTTATATAAATTTATTTTTATTTTTTTTTGTTATAAAACTTTATATTTAATGAGGTTTTAATTGTTGTTTTAATTAAGGCAAAAATTGTAAATTATTATAAAAATTTCATATAATAATTCATTGATAGAAAATTTTATTATATTAAAAATCCTTTCTTTTTAATTTATATTATGGCGCTAATAAATTAAAACAGTTTAACAAAATGAATTGTTAATAAATTTTCTAAAAAAGATTCTATGAAAAGAATTTCGTTAAGCGAAAAAAAAAACAAAATTAAATAAAAATGCTTGTTAAATAATGTAAAGTAGTTAATTATAATATAAATTATAAGCTAGAATGAATGTTTTAAATTAATTGTCAAAAAAGACAAACAAAACGTTTGTCAATTTAATTTAAAATTAACTTAAAACAAAAAATAAGTTTATTACATAATAATAATAATACAAAAAAGATAGTAAATTTAAATAAAATATTTTAAATTAAAAAAACCAAAATTTTGAGCCTTAGGTTAAATATTATTAATTCAATGTATCTAAACAATGTTGCTGGCTGTTTATACAAGCTTAACAAGACAGTCTACTTAAACATAACTAGTTTAGTTATTAAATATTCAAATCTGTTTTAGAAAATAAAAGCGTTACCAAACCAAATTTTTAAAATTCCAATAATATTTACATATGATTTTTAATCCTTTCATGTTGCCGCAACATTTTGTGTTTTCAAGTTATATTTACATTAAAGAGGTTCTTAACAAAACTTCTTAAATATGGTATTGATCATTAAATAAAATATAAAATTTCAAATAAACCAAATTTTATTTTCCAAATATTTCTCAACAGAATTCAAAATGCAGTATTTCGTAGCTGCAACATTTGGTTTTTTCATTATTTTCTTACTTTTTTAAAATTATCAGTATTTTCTTTGTTGCTGCAACATTTTGTATTCTAGAATTTCATATATTTCTGTAATTTGTTTTATTGAAATATATGAAACGTATTTTGTTTAGCATAGATACATGTTGCTAGCAACACAATTCAGTTAAGTTATTAAATATTTTCTTTCAAAGTTTAGGTTTAAGACAGTATTTTGTATTTACAACTTTATGTTGCTTCAACATTTCGTAGTGAAGAGTTTTACATATTTCTTATCATTCAAATGTACTTTTACTCATAAGTAAAGAAAAAGAAAGGATTTTGTAATAAACGAAATATGTTCACAATGAAAAAACTTCAGCATTTCTCATATTTTAATGTTGCGGCAACATTTCATTTAATATAAATTAATGACATTTTATTGAAATGTTAATATTTACTGCTGACAAGTAAAAAATTATTATTGCTAAAGAAAATGTGTTAATTTCTGAGAACTTTATATTACTGCAACATTTTGAGTTGCAGGCCGTTTTTTTATACACTTTATACTTTTCAAATGAATCGAATATGTTTAAAAAGTAAAAATTTCAATACTTCTATTGCAGCAACATTCCAGTCAATATATATTAATGACATTTTATTGAAATGTTCTACTGACAAGAAAATTAAAAAATGAATGTTGCTAGAGTGCTATTAAAGAAGTATTGTTGAGATCTTAATGTTGCTGCAACATTTTGTAGGGAATTATTTTTATACACTTTATCTTTTTTTAAATGGATTACTGCTTATACGAATATCTAAGATTGTAATGAACATGTTCATTGGTAAAATATTTATAAAATTATGCCATGTTGGAATTTAGCAACTTCCTTAAAGTTATGTTATACTAATTTAATAAACTATAAATTTCAATTAAGGTTCTGCAAAAAAGAATTTTTGTTTCTTTCAAATAGAAAATGCAAATAATTGTTTAATTAATTTATGACATAACAAATTACTCTTTTCATAACTATAACTTTCTTTAAACGTGTTTTTTTATACAAATATTATAATATATGTTCATATAAAATAAATGTTCCTTAATTGTTAGGGCATTTATCTATTTGCATACATAAATAGATATAAGAAACATTTAACTTAAGGCAAATTTTCTTTTTTTCACAAACATCTTTAAAATTCTATTTAGCAACATAATCCCATTACAATTTTTTTGAATTATTTAAAGAAAAACAAAAGTTGAAATGTAGGTGACAGATTACTTTAAATTTTCCGAAAAAAAATTCAATTCATCCCTTATCCTTTATATTTTACAATAAAATTTCATTTCTTAAACAACTTGTTAACTTTTATTTTTCAATATTGAGTGTTGAATTTAACACACCCTTATAAAAAGATCGTATATGTATATGTTCAATTTCATTTCTAAATTTTTAACCAACAAATTTCTTAACGCTCTACTGCTTTGCTAGAAATTGTCCCCCTTTTTTGTCTTGTTTGTTTAATATATTGATTCAAGAAAGAACGTTCTTTTTTCAAATATTTAAACTAAAATTTAGGTCAAATCAATAGAACTTTACTTTCTACGCTAACAAAACAATTTTCTTGTTGTACATAAAAAAAAACTCTTAAATGAAATGAAATTTTATAAGAAATGGAAAGAAAAACTTCATTTAGCTTTAGTTTTGTCTAAAAAAAAAGTAAGAACAACATTTTAATGATGTTCTTCATTTACACTTAAAGCTAATTAGTTTAAATGTATAAATACTTTAAGATACAACAACAAATTAGTTTTTTTTTCTTTTTTTCTTCTTACACGTAATACGTTTGTATATAAACATTATTAATGAGTAAATGTCACCAAAAATTTATTTGAAATTATATTTGTAAATAGGGGGGAATGTAAATAAATGAATTTACAGATAGAAATCTTAAAAAGGAAACAGGATAAAAAGCTTTTTAATAAGTTTATTTCAGATAAGGTACAATGAAGCTCATTAGCAACATTGTTGAGATACAAATGGTGAGATTTTTTAGTGAAAAAATGTATTATGATTAAAAAAGAACTTTTGTAAGGATTCTAAACTTCTGAAAGTTGTAAATTGAAAAATTTTTGCAACATTGTTGAACAACAAAAATAAATATGAAATTATTTGGATTAATATAAACAAGTTTATATAATGTGTTTCCTAATTGTATCCATATAGATAAATGGTGTCTGTTGGCATATTTTCCAAAATCTAAGCAACATTTTTATAAAAAATAAGTCCAATAAATCATTACATGCTTCTTATGATTAATACGAGTATCTATAGCAACATTGTTGAGATACAAACATTCTTTATGTTTGTAAGATTTTCATCGAAATATTTAAATAAAAGGTAGTACTAACATGTTTCTAATATGTTTATAAACATTGTTAATAAAATGTTAATAAACATGTTTAATAAATTCTTTAAAAATGTAACATTAAATTAAACAATAATGAGCAACTTTATCTTTGGAATAGAAACATCTTTAAAAATATCTTCAAAACAAATGAATACAATGTTGAACAATAAAAGTTTGGAAAATTGTTTATAAAACATTTTGAATTTCATTAGAAATCTGTTATCATTATCATCAGAAAAAAATACCAATACAATCTAATATGTTTATACTCAAAATACTAAGTTTAGAAGAACTTCTAAGCAATATATTTAGAAATTTAATGTTTCTACGAAGATTTTGCATTCGTTTCAAATATTCTTGGGAAATATTGTTTAGCAACATTAAGAAAATAAATATGTTTATAGAAATTAATATGAATACTTCAAATATGTTACAATTTTAATAAACAAAAGTAGCTGGTGTCAATGTTTAGCAAGATTTGATGGATTTTCTTATATATCTATCAAGACTTAGAGCTCAAAAACATTCGATTAGTTTTTGTTTAGAGTTTTGTTAGGAAATAAGATGAGCAACATTTGCAAAATTAATTTGTATCCCTAATTTGTTCACAACTAAGATATAAAAGTTAAAACCAAAGAAATATTAATACAATTGTATTGGCTTTAGAAGCAAAGTTTAGCAACATTTTTTAATATATATAAAATATTTTATGATTTCTTGTTGAAACTAATAAATTAACTTTATTGTTTAGAAATAATTTTTAATAAAAACTGAAAGAAAACAATGCTTTGCAACATTTAGTTTAACATTATTGCCTTTTTAGAAAACGATTTTGAAACCATTGTGTTTAGACACAAAACCTAACAACATTTGTAAAACTAATACATGATACAATCATACTATTTTTTTTTAATTTGAAAGAACCTTATTTTTTGTTTAAAAACAATGTATAAAAATAATAAATACAATTTTTAGCAACTTTTCAATTGTGGTTTCAAAATTTTGTATAAAGAAATAAAGTATAGAAACATTTTTGAAATAAATATTTAATGTTTCCTTACGAACCAATGATTAGATAGATTTTGATAAATTTCATATGCTTATCTTAAAATTATTAGGCAACATTTGTAAAATAAATATGGAACACAATCATCATTTTCATTTTGCTTTTTTTAAAGCAACATGTTTGTTGCTTAAAAAAATGTTTATATCTTCCAGCAACAACATTTATTTAGAATAAAACAGAAAATCAAATCTTAGCGAATCACACACATGCATATTAAAATTGTTATAAGATATTCATTGCAAATGTTATTTAAATTCTAGACATTTTTCTTTTACAAAAGAAATCTAGGTATACTAATTAAAGTACAAACTTAATAAATTCTTTGATTGAACTAATACTCAAAGTTTAACTAGCTTAACTTAAACTATGGACTAATAAACCTTATGCTAAACTTTTCAACAAAGCAATTTCTGCATCATTTGTAGCTTAAAAAAATAATAGTAATAATAATTATTCTTCACAAAAATGTTTGCTCTTTATTAATCCTTAAGGATTTTTCTTTCATTATTATTGTAAAAACTGAAAAATATTATGAAAAAAATGATAATAACTTCAAACATAAGAACGAACAAAAAAAAAAATCATAATATTTTTCTATATTATCGGATTTACGTTTATTTTTTCATTTTCTCTTTTGGTTATTGAACAAAAAGTGAAAAAAAAGAAAAGCAAAGTTTAAATCCTTTCAAAACAAATCCTTAAACTGAGCATTATTATAGAAGTGCTTTTTCTTTTTCCCTTTTTGCTTTTAACATTCTTATTTGGTTGCTTTTTAAGAGTTTGCACATTGTCTTTTATTAACCAGGCTTTAACACATATTTTTTTGTTCTTTAAGTTTTTACTGTTAAACTTTTTTGCATTTCCTGGCTAAGTATTTGACCATTTAACTTTAAACATTCATAAATTTATTATTATTTTTTCGAGTTTTGTTTTCTTGTTTCTTGTTTTCTTGCTTCAACTAGATGTAATAATAAAGAAGCCTTGTTCGAAGGAAATTGCATTTGGCGGGGATTATTCACACTCTATTTGAAAAACGATGAAGAATAAGAAGAAAGTGTTGAGACAGTCAATAGTTTTATAGCAAAGTCCTGTGGCACACAATCATCGTTTGCAGTTTTGTTAAGTGTCAGACATTGATGTCTACTACTATTATTATTATTGTTGCCTGCTTTTAGGAGTATAAGTACAAGAAAAGTGAAAAGTTATTTAACTAAGTATATTTGAAATTGTAAAAAAGAAGGAAAATATGGGACGAGCTTGCTTAAAAGGAAATAATAGTTGTATGATCTTGTTTTTTCCATTTAAAGGGGATTTCCTGACATTTTTATTAGCTAGTAAAAAAAAAGAATGTAAAGAAATTGTAAAAAACTAAGCGTTAAACATAAAACTCTGACATTATAAATTCATAAAATTTATAGTGAATTTTATTTTGGATTTATATTAATTTCAACTTCAACTTCCTGAAAAACAAAGTAAGTATTAATGTTAGCGACAGTTGAAAACATAAACTTTTGTCGAAAAAAAATACACACAATAAAACTAAAGCCTAGAAAGTGTTAAAAGCTATAAAGTTTTTTTTTCTTCTTTCTCTAAAACTTTAATTTGTTTCAAAACAAAAATAAGTTTATTTTTCTTGAAGTATAATGCAGCTTCATTTATACTTTTCTTTGGCAATTTGAGGGGTTTGTTAAGTTTTTTTGTCCACTTTTATTTTATTATACTTTTGTTTACTACGTAATCGATGCTTAATACTGTTATTTAGTCAAAATATAAGAAAAAGTTTTAACAAAACGTTACTTTAAACTTTTTCAAGCTATAACTACAAAATCTATAAAAGTATTGAAATTGAAGACTATAAAGTTTTGAGAAATTTCACGTTACTTAGAAACGCATATAAAAGCAAATATTTCAGAGACAATTAAAGCAACTAAAAACTGAAATTTAAAACTAATATTTGTAAATATTTTGATTTTAAATTAAGCTTCTGCTAAGATTACTAAAGTTTTCGTAAATAATTTACATTAACTTCAAAAATGTTTCCCTTTTAAATCTTTAAGAATTTCTTTCAAGTATAACTAACAAAACAAGAAAACCAAAATATCAATTCTAAAAAGTTTAAAAAACAACCAATGTTCAATTGTTTTGAAAGAATTCTACAAACAAAAAAATATAGGAAAATAGTTTAAATGGATATAAATAGAAAAAAGAAAAACACACACATACACACAAATAAAATCACAATGTTTGCTAAAAACATGTCGGTATATGTGGCAATAAAATGTTACAGCTTTCACAAAAAAAAAAAAAGAACAAAATAGTAAAATAAAATTCAAACATTTTAAACAATACAACACTACAATAGAATAAAATTCAGAAAATAATTGTATGAGTGTATAAATGGAAAGAGCAATATAAAACTTGCTAAAATTGCATTCTTTTGTGGCTTGTTCTTTTTCATATACGACTAACAGACTTTAGAATTTTTAAGGTTCAAGTATTTCAGCCAAAATGTGAGTTAAATTTATACAGTTTCCATACAATTAGAGTGCTTTTATCTTTACTGAAATTTCCCGCTAGTATGAGCAAAACTAGAACTGAATAACAACAAAACGAGAGCCGACACAAGAACTGAATTATAACTGAATTAGAATTGGACTAGAATTGGACTAGAACTGAACTAGAAGTGGACTAGAACTGAAC
>JACGTJ010014511.1:0-12227 GCA_014858695.1 Chrysomya rufifacies | reverse complement strand
TATATATATATATATATATATATATATACAAATACAAATACATGAACTTAAACAATTTATATACAATCTTTTTCAAACGTTTTCTTGACTTATTTAAATAATTAACATACTCTAATTTGTAGTTTTGGTTAAACATGATGGCAATAATTATTTTCTATTAAGTTTTTGATCATTTGTACAGCAATATTAGTTTATAACAAAAAAAAACAAAACTAATAAAATTATTAACTATTTTTCTTTTTAAGTTTCCTATAAGACGAAATTCAAAGACTTTTTATACATGCACACTTGCATATTTTTGGTAAAAACAAAAGTTGAATATTTTCCATTTCGAAATTCCTAAATATTATTTTAGCACTGCCTTTTTGTTATACTATTTCTTTTAAAGAATTTGAAACTATTTTTTTCTATAACTTTTCCATATGTTATAATTTTGTTATTTTTTTTTTTTAAATATAATGAATAGTAAATATAGAGAAACATTTGTATATTGAAAGAATTAAATGAAAACAACTGCCCTACACTGCCCAATTTACACTCAATACAAAATAATTAAATCAAGTAAAAAAGAAAAAGCTAATAACTAAAAAATCATAAATGATTGATTTATGTAAAGTGCAATCTGTTAAGAATCTTAAGTCTATTCTTTTTTATATACATATTCAATAAAATTAAAATAAAAAACGTTCAAAATTTTTATTTTGTAATTTTTACAGTTTTTTTATAATTTTTTTATTGATTTGGTTTTAGTTTTATTTTTATATTATTATTATTTTGTTTTATTTTCTTAATATTTAAATAAAAAAAAAAAAAAGAAAAATCATAAAAAATAAATCTTTATATAATTTTAATTGCGTAATAAAATGTACTTTATATTATAAAAAAATATATATATTACTTTTTTTTTGTTTTATTTTGTGTTTAGTTTTTGTGAAATTGTCGAATAAATTATTCGAGTTTTAATTTTTTTTAACAAATAATTTTGAATTTGGTTTGTACATCTAATAGATGAAACAGGGGGTGCAATGATTTTATTGTTAAAGATTATGTATACGTAAAAAATATACAACATCATATATATATATGATATACAACATAATATATAATAAGTTAGTTGCGCAAACTATCAGTTCCATTAATACATTGTAACGAAATTCCAACTCTAAAACAAATTTCTGACTACATCAATGTGTTTTGTTTTTCTAAAAAATTCCAAAAAAAAAGTCACCTATTTTGAGAATTGGAGTTTTAGAGAAGATAAGTCATGAAGTTCCATTATAAATTCGAATTAGTTGCAACCTCTAAAATTTCCCAAATATATCTAGAATACTACAATCAAATCAATAAACATAATTAATTTTAATTTAGAATTCCTTAAAAATTTGAATTGGCTACGGAAATGAGCTGCACCAAATATGTGTTGAGCAGTGGAAAATTTCATTACAAAATATTTACGCTTTTCTACTTTATTAGATATTTGTTAAATTGGTATTTTAACTATTTAACTTACAAATTTGTAATTAAATTTAGATTAAATTTTAACTTAACCATATGTATAACGTATTTGAAAAATTCTGCATAAGTTACATTGGGTAAGATGGAAAATTCAACATTCGTTTACATTTACTTCAAATTTTATTGTTATTAAATATATATTTTATATTATAATTTAAACATTTTTAATTTGGTAAAATATACAACGGCTGTTCCATTGCAGATTAACAAATGAGAATAACAAATTAAAAAGATTCTTAGATTTCTACCATCAAAATTAGATGCAGTATAATTATTCTAAAAAAAAAAGATTTCGAGGTTTTACGCAAATTTCACATCAACATGCATATTTCTATCTACAAAAAATCTCTATGGAAAATGTTGATAGCAATTTTTCACAAAATAAAATTTCTGCACCTTTAAGTATTTGTTATCTTAGAAATATTATTGGCTTTCTGTAATTAGCGATTTTTTACACGTCGTTTGGGGGGTCTTCATCAATCGAAATCATTCTGTGGCGCAGCTGTATGTACAAGTTATTTGAAATTGGTTTTAATAATTTCATTATTTCTTAATTATTAAAAAATTTATATTTTCAGCTTTATTTGCTTAGTATTTGTTTGATTTAAATATTAGATAAATAAATTTTATAGATAAATTCAACGTAAGTTATAAGAGAAAAAATATTTAAATACACGACATTATGTCTGAAGTCTCAGATTAGAGGTTTCTTAGTAAAATAAATACTTCATTTAAAAAACATATTAAACACTTAATATTAAGATTTTATTGTTTACGAAATAAAATTATTAATTATATGCTTAAAGTAAGTCAGAATTTATATTTACACGAACAATTCCCATTTCGTAAGATGTTCTTAAAAAATGAAAATACATGTACAACCTTTAAATTAAAATATAAGTACAACGAAAAATAAAATACTTTTAAATAAACTGAAAAATATATACCTAGAAATGTAATAAAAATTTAACTTTATAATTACAAAATATAACCTCAAAATACCTTAAAAAATTAACCTCAAGAAAAAAAAATATTTTCGTTTTCTTTAAATATTTTAGTCAATTACATTTTAAGATTAAAGCATAAATTATACGATTACTGAAAATACTTATATAAAAGCACTTACAAAATTAAGTATAAAATTTAATAAAGTAAATTAATTTAGACAAATATTATCAGAAAAAAAATTAGAAAACGGAAAGTAATACAGAAAAATTCTAAAATATACAACATTTGGACCTCATACTTAATACAAAAATTTTATTGTAAAATGTTTTGCTTTTTTTCAAATTCTCATCGGAATTAAACAATTTTTACACTTCCAAAGAAAATTGTAACCAAATTTTGTTTGATTTTTAGTTCTAGAGTTTTATTTTAAAATTTAGAGCTTGAGTTTTATTTGTCACTTTTATTCTGAAATATAGCTTACTTATATGTATATAACAAACTGCAATCAGAGACTGACACTCGAGTATAGCAAATTTTAAATTCTATTTGTATTTCTCATACAATATTTGTATGTAGATACACAATTTTTGATTCATTGTGACAAAAGAATAGGTTTAAACTTATGAATTGATATTAATTATTTCAGACAGAAAAATTTCGCCTGTAAGAAATCCTTATAAGAATTTATAATCTAATTTAATATTTGTTTATTTTTAAAAATGTTATTAAATTTCTTTTTTATAGTAGAAAAATAAATTAAATATTCTATAACTAGTTTTTAATGGTTTCAATATAAAAAACAATGACCCCAAAAACCTCATTAGTCGTAATGTTTAAGAAAATAATAAAAAAAAAAAATAAATTGTTTATAAAATTTGTACTTTTAAAATTATTAAAGTAAATTAAAATTTACCAATAAGGAATATCTAGAAAATTTTTATCTATAAGTTTTGTTATATGTCTTTAACAATAAAAAAATAAATAAACGATATGTATGAGATTTAAAAAAAGAGTTTTATTTTTTCTTTAGATTTATTAACGTAAACGAATTGTAAATCAATTATCCTTTTCAAATTTCTATAAATTTCTACATAATTGAAACAGAGGTGTTGCTTCATATATTTATGTGTATTTATATTTATTTGGATGCAATTGTTTGACCTGCTTGGATAATTGAATTAGTTTCATTTATAGTTTTGTTAGATGTTTTTATGTCCAACAAAGGTTTATCAATTGCTTCAGTTTTTACATCGATTACTTCCTCATCTTCAGTTTCGGATTCATATTTCTGCAAAGAAAATCATTAATATTTAATAATAAATTTACAAAAAATAGATCACCTTTTGTACATATTGTCTTTGATGTGGTATAGTTAAATGTAAAATGCATGTAGAATCATCAAATACACATGGTATGGCCTCCTGACATACTACACCCGATTTTTCTTTTTCACAAGCTTTAAAAAGAATTTGTTTCTTGTCTTCTAAAATATGTTTGCGACAATATTTACAACATGGCAAAGAACGGTCACCACATTTAACACCACCTTCTGTAAACATACATTTCGTGAAACCAGAACTCTTTGTTGTTGAATTTGATTCTCCTGCTCGACTACGTTTTTCCTTAAATTTTTTATATAGAACAGCTTCGACACCATGTCTTCTATGATAGGAATTAAGCGCTTTCAACTGTTCATACAAAGCACGTTCACGAGGCGTTTCTTTTAGTTGTTCGTGAATACTGCATAAATGTTCCCGTTCTCTCCGTATTGCATGCAAGTAACGTCGTCTCTTTTCACGTAATATATGATGTAAACGGTTTATTTGATCTATATAAAGACCTTGAAGTTTCGTCAGTTTTGCTTCTGATATACGAATAGCCTCTTGACGTGTATAAATGCCAGCATGCTTGAGAGGATCTTCATCTTGGGAGTCGACACTTTCATTGTCCGATTCATTGCATTCATAGCCTCGCGAAGTGTTATTCATACATACAACTTCTTCATCGGAAGTACTGTCAGAGGCATAATCTAGAATACGTCGGCGTTTTCGCATAGTGCTAACTATATCGCCCAGACTGTGAATTTGATCATTAGTAACTGAAAATCATTTAAGAATACATATTTAACACTGTGAGGTTTAAAAAAAAGGATTTTTTTTTACCAAATGGTGTTACGTGTGGTGATACCACATCTATCTCTTCATCTTGTTCACTATTTGCTGAATTTTTTCCAACCACCTCTTCAACATTAATATGATGGGAGAGACTATTGAGCAGGACTTCATTTGTATCAACCTGTTTCAATTTACCCACTGTAGCGTGTGTCTTTTGCAACTGTACTTGACGATTGTGTTCAAAACATAATGTTGTCATATTTGAGTCCTTTTTTAAGTCATGTTTCGGCAAAGCATTAGGACATTTTTTCCCATTAAAATATGTATATGAACACTGACGAAAGTTTCCTCTGGGATCCCTTAAAATATGTCGTATGCAATAATCATAACCATCGATACGTGGAATTGAGCACTCATATGTTGGATTGGAACATGATTTCGACTTGTTTTCAATTTCCTGATGCAATTGATCTCGTAAATCTTTATCACCGCTGGTGCCACCACAGTTGGCCACTCCACCGCGACCACATTGCCGAGGTAATTGTTTAGACATTATATTTTATTTATCCTTCTCAAAATCTAAACCATTTTTTTATCACCATAAAGAAAATATATATTTTTTTGTGCACACTTGATGTTGCCACCCAAAAAATATCTTACCCCAGCCACTTTTTACATTACTCATTAATTTCAATGAAGTTGGCTGCAAGTGAATATGTAAATATGCAATTCATAAAACATTTCGACAATTATCTATGAAAGAATCAGAAAAAACAAACATAAAAATAATTAAAAAAAAAAGATAAATAAAAACATTTTAATTTATTATTTTTTTTTTCTAATAAAATATGATTAAACACTAGATTCTATTTGGGCATACGAAATTGGATTTTAATAAAAAATATTAACAGATTCTTTTTCTACTTTGATTCTATTTACATCTGTCAGCTGGGCTAAAGCTGAAACATATTAAATGTTTGCATTACAAAAATCGTAATATTATAAACTAGTAAGAGCGCTTTACTGGGTCTAGCCCGAAATAATATGAGAAATAATAGACCGATCAAGATCAATAGGCTTCATCTTTGGCCGAAAATTATAATCTGTGCTAAATTTGAAGATGATAGCTTTAAAACTGCTAAATACGTTTACATGTAGATGTAGCCATTAAGACATACGGACATCGTTAAATCAACTAAGTAGGTGATTCTAAGCCAAACTTATTACTTTTTTAAAAGAATTATAATAGGAGTAAGGACCAAGGTACACTAAAGCCTAGGTAGTATTAAATGCCCAGCTAATTATTATTATTTTCGTATATTAAACCTGTCAATTTTAGACATACAATCGAATTCTATACATACAATACAACTATGTATCGTTCTCTTTTTGGCTTTGTTTTCAAATACAACCCTACAAGTAGTACGCTTTGTTTACATCCCTGTTTTGTCGTTCGGCCATTCCCGTGAGTGAATACATTTTTTTCTGAAGTGTTAATTTTTACATTTTTTTCTGGAAAAATATTACAATTTGTGCATCAAATTTGCACTAAAAACAAAAATAAATGTGTTATTATACTTTATCCAATTGTTACGTCCTCATTTGAGATCTCGTATTGCATAATTTGTGGAGTTTTTGAGGCGGTTAATGTGTAAAGTGTTTTCTTTGAACGAAGAAAAAAATTCATTTCCATTATTTGACGACTTTTTTCTGTGAAGTGTGTGCGAGCGTGTATGTGTGTGTTTCGAAATACTCGTGGCTTCATGGCAAACTAAAAAATTACGGAAATTTTTCTTAAAAAGTATCGTGGAGTGAGTGTCGTCTGTTTTGCCTCACAAATATATCAGAAAAATTAACAAAACAAATATACACTAATTATTGTGTCGAAAAATTCCGTCAAATTGGTGAAAATAATTGTCATTGTTTTGACAAAGAAAGCAAAAAACCATATCTGGCTGACTTTGGATACAAATGTAGTGTGTAGTGTTTAGTTGCGTCGACGCAAAAATTTGTAGGAGCAGAACAAAAGTAGCAGCAGCGTCAGAGAAAAGAAAGCTGCTGTATTCATTGTCAGTGGAAGAAGCTGCACAAAATAAACGTCGTAATAATAGACGACCGCCAGCCAACAACATACCTGTATTTTTGAATTTGTGCCTACTATCAACTTATTGAAAGGAAAACATTAAAAAAAACTAAAAATAGTAGTAAATAAAAAAGCTAACCATAATATCAAAAATAAACTAAAAGTGATGTTTTAAATGCAGTCGATTATCTGCTTACATTGCTCGTAATTCCTTGTTTCTTAGGCATCCATTGTTGGTTGTGATTTTTTCTCTTTTGTTTACTTTTTGGTAAGCTTTTCCAATTTTATATTTTTGTACGATAAACACAATGAGTGGCATGCCAAGTCCATCTCCCGCTCGCATCAATGGAGGCGATAGGGATAAGGACTCTATGTGGTATTTCTCGTCTGAAGATTTGGCAAATTCCCCTAGTCGCAAGGCTGGTATTTCTCCAGATCTAGAACTCTCTTACCGCCAGATGACAGCGTATCTGATACAAGAAATGGGTCAAAGACTTCAAGTGTATGTAACTTATACCTTTTAGCTCTTTTCCATTATAAAAAGCATTGATTTTATTCAATTACAGCTCACAGTTATGTATTAACACTGCCATTGTGTATATGCATCGGTTTTATGCATTTCATTCGTTTACACATTTTCACCGGAACGGTATTGCGGCGGCCAGTTTATTTTTGGCTGCCAAGGTTGAAGAACAACCACGTAAATTGGAACACGTAATAAAAGCAGCAAATCAGTGCCTCAATCAGCAGACTACATCCACCACTGATACATTTTATCTTGAGCAGGCCCAAGATTTGGTATTTAATGAAAATGTATTACTGCAAACGTTAGGATTTGATGTTGCCATTGATCATCCCCATACTCATGTTGTGAAAACATGTCAGTTGGTTAATGGTAAGTTTGCAATCTATTCATATTGAAATTCAAAAAAACCAGGTCTAGCTTCATATTAAGAGATCTTTAAATTTGAATCGTTTTTATTTTAAACTAAAATATTATATAACATTTCAGCATGCAAAGACCTAGCGCAAACGTCATACTTTTTGGCCTCCAATAGTTTGCATTTGACTTCGATGTGCCTGCAATATAAACCTTCGGTTGTGGCATGCTTTTGCATTTATTTGGCTTGTAAATGGTCGCGATGGGAGGTAAACTATTTCAAATTCCGTTTTTTTTTTTGTATAGTTTTTGGGGACAAATTTTAGTAACAAAAAAATTTTTGTCCCATTCCTTTTGCTAGATTCCTCAATCCACAGAGGGAAAGCACTGGTTCCATTATGTGGATGAGACGGTGACGATGGATTTACTGAAAAAGTTAACCGATGAATTTATTGCCATTTACGAAAAGAGTCCGGCTCGCCTTAAATCAAAATTGAATTCAATTAAGGCACGGGCACAAGGTGCTAGTAATCGTCAGGGACAAGTTAAAGACAAAAAGGCAGACCAAGATTGGAAGGTATCCGATATGATGAATATGAAAATGTATCATCCGGCGGAGACAGCCAATCAGTCTCAATCAACTTCATCGTCGCAATACCCGAATCAAGTATCAGCGGGAGGCGAATCGATATCGCAACAACAAAGTGGAAGTATGACACAACCTATGTTGCCACCACCGCCTCATCAACCTCAACAAATGCGCAAACCTGATCTACACCCATCCAGTCAACACCGTTCTCACCACAGTTCTTCTTCATCATCCTCGTCTTCACACCATCCCCCTAAAATTGGCTATTCTCCTGGCGATGTACCCGGTAATAATATATATTTTCTTGTTTTTATTTTTAAACAGATTTTAATGGTTCTGATTTTAAAGACCACAAGCTCAGCTCTGGCCACAATAAACAGCAGCAGCCACAACCTTATGGTGGAAGCAATATGATATCAAATCGACCACCACGGGAACATAGTTCATCCTCCTCAATGATGGCGCCCTCATCCAATAAATCATCCACCTCATCCTCTTCGACAAGGTCATCAATATCAAATAGTCTACCAGCTCCCCCAATGAGGCAATCATCACAAGGTCATCCCATGGATGTAAATTACCATAAGTCAAGGGAACGTGGTATAACGGTTCCTCCTCTCTCATCCACTAGCCACAATATGCCACCACATGGTATGCCGCATAAATTGGCTCAAAAACAAGATGGAAGCCGTTCATTGTCCTCCAAAGATCATTCAGGTCGCTTGCCACCAGATCAAGCTAACAAACAAAACAGTAGCAATGCTAGCAGTAATAAGATGTTTCCATCCTCTGTGTCTTCACAATATGGTAGCAATAATTTACAAATGCCACCAGGAACCAATAGTAGCAGCAGCCAATTGTCATCTAAACTGGATTCAATGCATGATGTAGCACGTAACATGATGCATACATCACGTGGAGGCTATAATAATCAACAACCCCCAGCACAAGCTCCTCCTAATGCTCCGGGCGCACCATTACTCAATTTTCATCAGCAACAACAGGGATCACGTCACAGTAGCAGCAGTAATAGCAATAATAATAGTAGTAGCAATCTTAAGAAAGAACAATCTAAACAAATTTCCGTCCATATGCAACAACAGCAGTCACAAACTGCAGTCCATCACCATAAACAGCCACAAACACTCTCGACAGAACAATCTTTTGGCGGTTTAGGTGGATCACATGATATACCACAACAGCCACATGCTGCATCCTCCTTAATTAGCAATAATTATAGTAAAATTGAACCTTTACAGCATTCCGAAGAAACCCCACTTCCTGTTAACCAATTTAATCAACAAGTTCAAAGTCATGCCAGCAAATCAATCAATTCACTCTTTGGTAGTCCAGAATCGAGCGAAAAACTTCAAGGACAACAACAACAGGAGCCACAACTGTCTCAGCAAGTGCCATCTTCAGCTCTACCGGGCAGTGGTATCAACAACTACACAAACAATTCTGGTAATATTTCACAGAATTCTGAAGCTTATGCAGCGAATAGTGGCTACAAAATACCTTCCACCTCAATGAGTAGCAAGGAAAGTAGTCCTCCAAAGATTAAAAGTGAGCGGGACACACCTTCGAAGAAGGAAAAAAATCGTTCAAATTCATCTAATCAAGAAAATGGACGCTCGTCGTCAAGTAGCCATGGATCGGAACAAAAACAACAGCAACAACAAATGCTTAAAACTACAATACCCAAAAAACTTGATTCGTCATTATCGAGCTCATTAACAGGACTTAATGAACTTGCTGGTACAAGTAATATGGGTACGGTTGGCGGCGTTAAGAGACCTAATGAACCAGTGACCATTAAACAAGAAGACGATTTACTTATAAGAGACAGTAAAATACGAAAAATTGATACGTCTGCCAGCAATGATATAAGTAAACATCAAGTTGTAAATGGTATAGAGACAAATCCAGATTTGGTGCGAAATCTACTTAAGGAAAGTCTCTGCAACACAGGTGTTTTGCTGAAAACGGAACCTTCAATTGTTACCCCAAGCCTTCAACCACCTGCCGAATTGTTTGAACCTTCAGCCACTACCTCATCAACGAATCAACACAACACCTCAGTAACATCGATTGGCAATAACGTTTTGTCAGGTAACTCGGATGTCTCAGCCATGGAAACAGAAGATCATGGTACGTCGGGTAACAAGTCGGAGAAGAAGAAGAAAAAAGATAAGCATAAACACAAGGAAAAGGATAAATCAAAAGATCGAGAGGAAAGGAAAAAACACAAAAAAGATAAAGATCGTCATAAAGATAAAGAACGTGATCGAGACAACAACGACAATGGAAGTTCAAGTACTGCCGGAGCTGCTGAGCATGTTAAAATAAAAATTTCCAAAGAGAAAATTGAAGCAGCCGGGGAACCTATAGGATTTAAGATCAAAATACCCAAAGAACGAATAATGGGTGATTTAAATACTGGTTCATCGAGCCAAACAAATACAGAAGCTCCTCCCGTTTTGAAAATAAAAATATCGAAAGACAAGCTAGAAAGCTATAGCAGTGGTTCAACCGATACCGGATCAGGTCTAGTAGGAGCAACGCATCCGTCATATGGTAATACTCAATCTTTAGCGTATACCCCCTACGGTGGCACTGCAGTCTCACACAGTAACCTTGCAACAACGCATAGTAGTAGTAGCAAGAAAAAAGATCGTGATCGTGAAAAGGATCGAGAACGCGATAAGGAAAAGAAGCGCAGTCACGACTCGAAATCGAATGGCAGTGGCGGTAGTAATAGTTTGATGACTGCTGGAGTTTTAGGTTCAAATGCAACAAATGGTTCAATTGCTGGACAAAACCACTCCAATAGCAGTGGAAATAATTCAACTCAAAAACCACAATATTCCAGCAAGGTATAGTAAATTGTTAATTTTTTTTTAATAAAAAAAAAATCAATCATATATATTATTTTTTATGTACAAATATATGGCTATAACAAACAACAAAATATTAAACATTAATTTTACTTACCTATGACATTTATTCATTCATACAAAACATTCATTATTAACATCATCAAGAGTATATTAATACACAAACATTACTTTAACCCTTTATTTTATATGCATATAAACACTTTTTGTTTTCTTGTTGTCTATATTATTTCTTTCTCACTTTTTCCCATTTTTATTCTTTTCCTCATTTTTTTTTTCAATAATTTCTGTTTCGAGGATCTTAGTTATGCAAATGGATTGATAATTAGCACCGACTGTATGTAATTTTAAATAATCTGGTCCATTTTGTTGGATCCACTAACTTTGCAATTTATTTAAGTTAAGAAAAAATAACGAAAAAAGAATAGTTAATAATAAAATTAAATAGAAATAATGTTAAATGTTTTTAAAACAACACAAACTAAATGCAAATACTCATAATCGTTGAAAAAAGAATTTTTTTATTTAAAATGGTAGCAACTAATTAATTTCCATTCATTAAATTTCATACATTTTTATTTATAACATCAAACATTTTCATTTTATGAACTGTTCGTTTTCTTTACGATATTGGCCAAAATAAAAGACATTAAAATTATGTCTAAACAACAGAAAAAGTCTTTGTTTAAAAATGTGATTAATGTTATTTACTTCAATATATTATTTATCAATTAAAATTATTAATATAGAAACCCTACATTGATATGTATGCGGTAACTTTAAAAGGACCCTTCTTAATTTTTTTCCGAAAACTTGTAAAAAATATAAAAATAGGTTAAAATGAGTAATGTATTTAAAATATTTTTATTATTCATATTTCCATTGAACTAACATTCGTTAACTTTTAACAAATTTGCCGAATAATTAATTCCCAAAATTATAAAGAAATATTTTAAATAATCATTTAATGGAAATAAATTGAAGTATTTTGTTTTTTTTGCCAATATTGATGACAAAAATAAATATTGTAATAGAAAGGTGTATATACACAGTATATGCATATAATATTCAAAAAGATTTTGAAATAAATTAACTAATATTACTGATTCAAATTGGAATCACCAAAGGTTTTTATATGTACTTATTGTTTTGGTTATGGTTTTAATATTTACTTATGTATGTATATATATATATATATATA
>JACGTJ010014489.1:245-12120 GCA_014858695.1 Chrysomya rufifacies | reverse complement strand
TAGTTTTTAATTTATGAATTATATAATGCAGTGGATGAAAGCGAATTTGTATTGTACAATATATTTTAGAAAAAAACAGAGAATAGCGTTATTTACCTGAGTTTCTCAACAATTCATTTTAGAATAGAACTGAACTAGAACTGAACTAGAACTGAACTAGAACTGAACTAAAAATGAACTAGAACTGAACTAGAACTGAACTAGAATAAGGATATTAACCGTTTTACAGTTTTATTATATTTATACAAAACACATATGTGTGTAAGAAAAATAAAGGAATAAAATTAAAGAGGCAATATTTCCTCTAAAAATTCAATCCTTTTGGCAAATTCATTTAATCACCTGCTTAGTTTGAATAACATGAAACTCTGTAACCTTTTAAAATAACTATTAATTAAGTTTTTGATTAAGTGATCATAAAAACATACTTATTAAATGGCGCTGCTATTTTATATAAAACAACACCTCCTACACAAAATGCTCTCTAAGAACTAAAATTATAACTTATTATAAGAATTTCCTTAGATTTCTTAATAATAATGATCAAATAATATAATAAAAATTAAGTTATTAAAAAACTAATAATGATATAAAAAGTATAAAAGAATATAAACACAAAAACGCCCCCTTAATAATTTCCTATAAAACAAACAAAAATCAGCCTCCAACAAAAATAAAAGCAAAAAATCACACGAATAAAAATCTACAAAAATCCAAACTGAATAAAGCGATTTCCCATAAAGTGGAGGGCAAAAAAATAAACAACTTGCGACAGTGTTGTCAAATTAATCCCTCAACACGTTGATCATTTTTTTTTTTTTGCGATTACCACATATCGACAAATTGGATTTGTTTCTGTTGTTCGACAACAACAAATTATCCCCTGAAAACACATTTAACTACTTGATTGTAGAAACTGCTAACGTAACAACGATCTTGCAAACAAACTGTTATGAATGAAACAAAAGTAGTATGAAGAAACAAAGACTGGGAAGCGTAGGAACTTCTTGAGCAGCGGCTTATCCCTCTGAAGATCTTCAATAATTCACAGACAACTTGTAAAATCCACAAACAACAAAACTTTAACACACAATTTATTGATTGCGTTAAGTTTAGGTCAAACTAGTGAGCGAATGAAGGAATATAAACCAAAAACGATCGAACGTAAACAAATTTATGTATTGGTTAAGGGAAAAATATTTCGTAGAAAGAATGAAAGTAAATCAAATCAACTCTAAAAACTTAATCAAATTTTACAAATTTTTACACTCATCCAATATTTTAAGATTAATCTTAAGTGTATATTTTGAAGTTTTTTACGGTTTCTAAAAAAATAAACTCTTAGCCCAAAATAAAATCAACCTAAAATTTAAACATTTAACTTAATTTGGTAGAAAAATCACCACACACACTTGTACTGATACTTTCGAAAAAGACTCCACAATTCGATTGCGAAGTATGGGTCGATATTAAATTAAAGAAGCCTTTAAATAAGATCTTTATTTGTTTTTACGTTCAGGATTATTTGTTTTAACTTAATTTCATTTTATGTTGAATGGGGTGTAGGATTAAGTTTTTTTATACATTTATATTTTTGGGAATGATTGTCTGTCTATTGCAGTCAACATTATCTTAACTTTTTTTTGTTAAAATTGATCACGAAGCGCCAAATCGATCACCTTTACTAATAATAAAGTGGTAACGGCGATCAACAAGTGAAAAAAATAAGAAAAATAAAATTATAATCAAACGACAATGTGTCAAAATTAATGTACACTGAAAGAAATAAATTTTCCTTATTTATGATGGAAATCTAGTTAGAATATAAAATATGAATGGAATAAAATTTTAGCTTAAAATTTGTATATCTACTATTTTACATCTTGCATTATGTTATTAAATGAAATTTGGAAATCAAAATCAATCAAAATAAAATTGTTATTGAAAATTTGGAAATGAAATGCAAAGATCGACTTATTAGTTTGTAGAAACAATGCATTATAAGTTCTATTTGCCAAGAAAATTATTTAAAATCTGTGATATCTCAAATTTCCAACCAAAATTATAATTTTATATGAAAATTATGATATTGATTACATTCATCTTCCTCGAAAGAAGAAAAATAGTTGAAATCTGTTACCTCTCAAATTTTCTCGTAAATCTTCAAAACCATATATTTTGATTAGATTCAAAATAGCTAAAGTCTGTACTTACTTAAATGTCTAAACAAAATTATAATTCATTATGACAAACATAAAATAATATTTATCACGATTAAATGAAGATATAGAGTGAAAATAGTGAAAATGTGAAAATACTTATATCTTAGTTAAATGAAGATAAAGAAACAAATTAGTTAAAATCTGTATTTACTTAAATGTTTGACCAAATTATGACAAACCTAACATTACTTTCATCACGATTAAATGAAGATATAGAGTCATATAGTCCTCTTAAAATTTGATTTTGGTATGAAAAAATATAAATTTGCTTTTATTTTGGTTAAATGAAAAGTTATAAAAGACGATCATTCGCATTTCGGTTAAATGAAAAGTTATAAAAGATGATCATTCGAATTTCCTCTAAAAATTCGATGTTGTATAGAAAACATAAAAATGCTAAATATTTGGTTGAATGAGAAATATATGCAAAATACATGGTTAGAATCTGTGATTATCTAAATTTTCTCTCAAATATTAAGATTTTCTATTGAATATTTAATTATCTTTTTATGTAATTATTATACAATTATTGGTAATATAATAATAAAAATCACTTACCAATTTATATTTATATAAGTGTGATGAATTCCTGTTGAAGATATCTGAAATTATATGGAAAACTAAGTTTTAAAAACTTGAAGTGTAATTTATAAAATAAGATATTTTATATAGATTTTATAACTTAAAAAACCCCAAATTGAAACTTTTTTTAAATAAAAATAACAAAACAATTCATTTTTAGTTTCTTTAGAAATATATATTTGAACTAATTTTCTTATGATATATAAAATAAAAACTTAAATTTTAACATATAAACTAATCATGTCTTCCGGTTGTATTACTAAAAAAATCATATACAAATTAAACTTAATAATTGTTTATATTTTAACAAACTATTGATAACATTAATTATTCTTTGTTAACTAACTACACTTTCTAAATAATATAATACAGCAACAGTTTTATGTGAATATGAGGCAGGAATTGGTTGATTGATGTTTTTTTGTTTTTAAGGTACAAACTTTGGCACGAGCTCAACTCGGCATAAAAAGCCAATTTTCTTAGAAGGATATAAAAAGCTTAACGCAGTAAATCTCCCAAAGCAGCAATATATGTTTGAGCCATTTGTAGAGTTTCATGTTTCGATAATTGACGATCATTTCCCAGACAGGGAAGATATTGACGAAGACGATCAAAAGCTTGATTAAGATTTTGCATACGACGACGTTCACGAGCATTGGCAGCTAAACGACGTTTACGCTTGACTACAGGAGATATTTGTTTACCACGACGTTTTTTGCCACCTGGTTGTGAAGAAGGATCTGAATCGTTGAGGTAATCATCAGCTTCATCATCATTTAGTTCAAAGGAACCACTAGCATCAAAATCATCATGTGAGGAACTATTGCCATCATGATTGAAGAACATCATATTGTCATCATTATCATTACTGTTGTCAAATAAACCGGTATTATCGAAATCAACAAAGTTGTGAAAGTCTTCAGCGTAGGCATTAGTTGAAGCAGATTGTACCGAAGCTGCGGTAATGCTTGCAGAAGTTGTTGCTGCAGTTTTTGGTTTACGATTGTAAGATCGTTTTGGTTTTGTAGCTGGAATAGTTTTACAAGTTCCCACATTTGAAGAACCCATGGGTAAACAGGTTGGATCCATCACTGCAGGTGATAATTGTTGAGTTTTTTGTTCATTCAGCTCTTGGGGATTATTGAGTACATATTGATTTAATACAGGCAATTGTTGTGGCTGCTGCTGTTGTTGAACCTGATTTGAATACATAGTATTCAAGTCAATAAATTCTGGACTTTCCGAACGATGAGAAGCTGGGGAAGAAGTTAACCAACCATCCGAGGAAGCTTGTTCAAAATTTATAAATCCATTGTTATTCATATAATTGCCGGAAGAGTTAACCATTAAACCATTTTGATAAGCCAAATTAAGATGATTTTGTGTGGGCATATTAATAACAGGATTATAGGCTGCCATTGGATTGAAATAGGTTTCCGAGGAGTCAACTTTAAATGTTTGTAAATCCTCAGAGGTTTTATAGTAATAACGATAGATTTCGCTAGACGACATTTTCAAAGAGAATTAATTTAAAACAAACAAACGAAACGATTTAAAAGAACGAATAAATGATGTTATTCCTTGCAACTCAAATGAGTTTCTGTTTTAACCATAGTCCTGTTGCCGCTATTTATACCTCTGCTAAGCTGTGGTAACTAAAAAACCAAATCTACCACATCAGGTATACAATAGTATAGTACAGGTAAACCTTTGTTAGTGTTGCAACTTGCAACAAAACATTGTATTGCTTTCCTTTGCATTCCTTTAGGCTAAAATCACACATTCATATATACTACATTGGTTTAAATCATCTACCGTAGTGTTAGTGTATTGGCTCTTGTCTGGTTTCGTAGCCGACTCCTTTGTTGAAGGTTTTTAGTTTTTTATTTCGTTGCCTTTTTTCTCTATAGGAATTTATTCTCATAGCAAAAACCAGCTAGCAGCACGTGCTCTTTAATAATTCTGCTATACAATTTTTTTCGTAACTTTCGGATCTTTTACTACCACATTGAAAGCAACAATTATATACTCAAGTAGTTATATTACTGTTCTTCTTATAACCAATGAGCTAACCCCTATTTAAGTGTGGTGGGAATTATTTAAAGTTGCTGTGATTGGTTATTTTAAAGCTTTGTTAACTGTTTATTTAACTTTTTTGTGTAATCTGTATCTTTTACTTTATGTAAATTTTTATAAAAGAGTTAAACACTTTATTATTGCAAAAATCTCAAGATTGTATTAATTTTTATAAGACTTCTTTATAAAACAGTTGGTTTTCTTTTGAAATTTTTAAGAACAAATTTTTACTTTACGTTTGATTTTGATTTTTAAAAATTAACGATGTGTAATACTAAGTTATTTAATATGTACTTTAATATTGTACTACATGTTAATATTTTGATTTATATTTATTAAATTTCAATTAAAAGTAGTTAAAAAATATTTTAATGAATAGCATATGGTTAGCTCTCTTTTATTAATTAAGAAAAATTCTCAGCTTATAAATATTTGGAGTTTCTTTATTAAAGGATTTATGTGAAAATTTTTTAATTGAAATATGAACTTTTGCTGAAATTGTTTGCTAACTAACTTAGATTGATTAAAACATTGTTCTTTCACAATATAGAGATTGATTTATAAAATGGCCAAGAATCATGAGAAAATGACTTCAATAGTATTTTATTATTTTAAGAAAATTTTAAGAATATAAAATTTTCTATTTAGATCAATATATTTGAATTTAAGATATAATTATTTTCAATCATGGGTCAAAATAGAATTAGAATTTTCTTATATTAAATTTTGATTTAATAATTTCTCTTATCTATGAACTAAAATTTGAGAAATCACAGAATTATTTTTATTTTTATATTTTTTTCCAACAAGGAAGTTATAAATTCTCTTTGCAGATAATTTCGAATCGATTTAAGCAAATTTTATGGACTGTAAGAGACATCACTAAAATACTTATTTTCTGGTTCGTTCCGTCAACATTCATGGTATCTATGGAATTACAATGCATCGTATACTGACATCTCGAAATATCATTAGGAAAGTTGCAAACGATGATTAACTGTTCGGTATAACCAAATCATGACGGTTTTTTCTTTTCGAAAAAAGCAGGATTTTAAATTTTTTTATATAAAAAGCAGAAAAATATAAAGAAGCTTGATTTCAACGATCAACTTGTTTCCAGTTAATAGTTAAAATCTTGAAATATGATAATAACGTTTCAATTTCATTCATAGTCATTTGGATATATTTTATTAAAATTTACTTTACTTTTATACGACTATACCTTCTTACAAAGATCTAAACGAAAATGCTAGATTTATAAAAAGTAAAATTATAATAAATAAAAATGTTATACTAATTCCCAAATTATAGACCAACAAAAATTTACTGTCATTTGGATATTTTTATTAAAATTTACTTTACTTTATACGACTATAGCTTCTTACAAAGATCTAAACGCAAATGCAAGATTTATAAAAAGTACGGATTGGTTCTTTCATAAACATAGTATTAGTATCATCCGAATAAAATAATGAATTGGATTTATTAGAAGGAGATTATTAGAGGACCTGTAGACCTATCTGTCAGATATAGTTAATGTGACCGAACTTTTTTGCCAAAAACGAGATGTCTGTAACTTACTGATAGATATTTGTTAAACATAATAAAAATGAAAATTAAATTCACATTTTTACAAGATAACTTTGAGTCCATTTAAAATAAGTAGATATTTTCTATAAGAGGTAGTAAATTATCTGTGGCTGAAATGCAAATAATTTGGATATAAATCTGAAATTTTTATTTGCACTCCTCTGCTAGGTTTATGTGACAAGAATGTCGCATAAACCTAGCAGAGGAGTACAAAATTGAAGATATAGCACGATTCTATAAAAACTAAGTTCAATATAATTTTCTGCAAAAAAATATGAAATTTTCTTTGAAAGGGATATATTTTGAAAATTTTTCTATAATAAAATTTTTTTTTTAAAGAGGAAATTTTGGGAAAATTTTCAATTAAAAAGAATGTTTTAGGAAAAATAAAAAGAATATTTTGAAAAAATTTTGTGAAAAATTTAAATAAATATAAAATTTTATAAAATTTTTCAAATTTTGTGAAATTTTGTTAATATTTTTTATAAAAGGAAAATATTCTATAAAAAAGTTTTTAAATTTTTTTTTGAGAAATACAAAAAAATAGTAATAATAATTATAATAATATTTTTTCTATATAAACCACATAATTATTGTGGTTTATAAATTAAACATCAATAATAGATCAATCACAGTAACAAACCGGAACGTTGAATACAAATCTTAAGTCCTAAAATAACTCAAAATATGTGAAGGCGGAAATAAAAATAACTTTACAAAAAATTTCAAAAGCAAAAAATTAATAACAAGATTAACAAAATAAAAATCTATCTAACACGACAAATCTTAAACACGAAAAGAACAAACAAAATTGGCAAATTACAAACGTAAATCTTGAACAATAAAAAAAAACAACAATGAAGAGCAGAATTTTTTGAACTGAATAAGCGTAACTAAACCATAAAGTTTGTTTAACAACATTTCTTAGTCGAGTAAGAAAAACAAGGACTCAGCAGGTTGCCTTAATACTCATCAAATTTGTCAGCACATATCTTCAATTTTGATCTTGTTAACAAAGTTAGTGATCAGCTCAGGAAGATCTTTCCGGTATGAGTTTATCATAATCGCATCATAAACAAAACGACAGGCAATAATATTCCTGCTTGGCAAAAAGACTAACAAGGACATTTGAGACATATTGGTTGAGTGGGACGCGCAAAATATCTTGATGAATTATTTGTCCAGATAGATATAAAGAGAGAGAGAGAGAGAGTAGTGATAACACATTTTTACTTTGTGATTAACAATTTTACCGCTTAACTACTTTAAGTTTGTTGTCTATGTTCGCTATTCTTCATGTTTTTTTTTAAAAGATCAAAAAGATGATGGAGAGATTAAAACTAAATTATCATTGAGATCTTGTTGCAGCAATTAGAAATAGGTATGTTCACTCTAAATATTGAATGATTAGATATGATGAATGAGTTTTATATTGTTAAAAATAAACATATACTTTTTTTAGAAATTTTCTATAAACAAAAAAATTTTGAGAAATATTCTATAAACGAAAAATATTTTAAACTTTTCTCGTAAGAATAAAACAAGCTTGATTTTCTAAAATATTTTTCTTATTAAAGGAATAAAATTTGTTACGCTTATTGAAGCAAAAGAGCTGCAGACAATTTTCTTGAGTTCTTAACTTATTGTTTATGACTTTTTAAATGCAACAGAAACATTAAGATAAACATGATTTTACTATGGCAAATTGTTCTCTTTGAGCAATTGTTACGGTTCCATGGGAAAAGACGCCCATTTACTTTTGCATTTCAAATTCTCTAGCGCCGGCGCTTCATGCTTGTACAGTTCTTAAATACTACGTCATCATTATGTAGTAGTTAGATGATTGCCTCCAACAAATAATTATTGCACGCCTAATAAGCGTGCCCACCAAAGAACAAATTTATGATTTTAATTCTTCTCATTTAGGTTACAAATTTCTATAAAATGATTTTGAATTCTTTTTCTTTTAGATTTTTATTGAAATATTTATTAAATCTTATATTTCGTACAGTGGTTCAGCAGTTGTTAGAGGGAGGATGGTCTTTATCTGACTTATTTATGATCATAATGGAATTGTAATTGTTTTGCGCGTGATTAAGCAGAATTTAGCGGTAAGTTTTAAAGAAATCAATTTAGTTGGTGGTCTTTTTTTGTTTCTGTGAGTTTTTGAGAACATGATCTTTGAGATTAATAAACCATTAGTGAATTTAAATGTTTACAAAAATGTTACATCATTAGAAGATGATTAAGGAAAAATGCAATTTTATATCCTTAAACTAAACTATATCCTTAAATAGCAAATTGAAAATTTATTTATAAATGAAAATCTCATATTTTAAAATTTAGAAAATAATTTTGTTATACTTTCTTCGCATAACATTTTATATGCATATTTAGAAAATAGAAATTTCCTACAACATTTATTATCAATTTAATCCTTTTTGTTACATTTGCATTTACCATACATACTACTCTTTCTTCATACCCAAGACCACCATCATTTAGATGAGTTCTTGGAAATAGATATTACGCAAAAACATTGTTCCCAGGACTCGCCTCCTACATATAAATTTTATATCAAAAAACCTAAAGCCGATTTAAAAGGCGTTGATTTTCTAACCAACCTTAATACGAATCATATAGATCGATTTATGCTCTAAATAGCTAAGCAATACAATCAATACTCTCAAAATTATTGAGAACAATGAAACGGCAATGGAAAGAAACAAGTAGCAGCACACCCCAAAACACACAAAAACAATAGAACAAAAGACAAGAAATAGTCAAAAGAAGAAACCGACAAATTTGCAAACAATTGTAAGACAATTTCAATATTGTCAAATGTTCTCAACAGGAGCTAAGAGAGGTAAAATACAAAAATAACTACCGACTAAATGTAAAGGCTATCGTTAAATTGTTCTTTGTTATTATATAGAGAAAGGACAATTAACAATCTTTATGACAATCTTTAATAAAAATTTACAAACAAACGTAAAAGGACGGACTTGTAGTTTTCAATAGTTAGTATTGTGAACATTTGTCAATGAGATAAAAATGTCACACAACAAACCGCACAAATGAGAGTAAACAGCAGTTACTTGTTGTTTAGCATAAAACTACAATGATTTAAGGGATAATCTTTTGAAACCTAATGCAATTGATTCTTCTCTTAGTCTTCAAAGTGTATATAAACATTTATATTTACAATTTTATAATAATATGCATAAAATGAAATATCTAAATATATGAAATGTTTATGTTCAACAGTCTTATTTTTATGTTAATAACTTTGCATTTTGAATTATTGCAAATTGTTATTCCAATATACATAGAAGAAATTATCTGCGAATAAACGACTTTCCGGAAGAACGCAAGAAATATTAGTTCGACTATTCTTTATCTTTGTCCATGTCGCATAACGACATATTTGCGGACGCAGAGAGTGATGTGTACCGTACCATAAAATTAATAAGATAAGGCGATGAAACTAAACTAAAATCGAAAGTTACAATAGCATTGCAGTTCATCATATCGGAACAGTTCTAAAGAATTTAAAATCTGACACTTTCGATACAGAAGCATGTTGAATTTTAAATCAGACAACGGACCTAAATAGGTTAAGTTCTTAAGAAGTTTTAGACGCAAAAATTTCTCGTAACGCATTCGAATCAAACTTACAAGGGCACCATTGTCCATTCTACCAGGAAAGAATTCAAGAAAAAATAAACATGGTGAAAATAATTCAACACTTTATGTGCCATATACTTGTCTTATTATGTATCAGTATAACATAGAAAGATACCTAAGTGGGTTTAAAATAAAACTACTAACTAAATATGATTATGGGATGACGCTTATTTGTAGAACACTATATAATATCAAAACAAAGCGAATGTAATAAAATCAGATTTTACTTTAAATTTGATTATAAAAGATTCTACCAAGTCGAATTCAATATTATTTTAATATAACAGTTGTATAATTTCATCAATTCAAATTTCTTTAAAGAAATATTCTTTTTTCTTTCAATTATTAAAATTTAATACCTTACCATCTCTGTCTCACTGATCTTATAAGGTGGCCTCTGCGACGTACGTATCTTTGCAATTTTATGTAAACGAATTGTGACATTTGTTTTACGAACGCCTTTCCATTACACCTGCACATCGTGTCTTTAAAGACTCCTTACAAATTATTTCAGTGGATTTCTTGTTCTGTTCGGTTATCCTTTAATGCGATAAAGTTTATATCGTATATTGTCGTAAGCATTAAAAAAACATATTTTTACACACTTTCATATCGGTTTTTGATTAGGGCAACAAGATACACGATATGCTTGAGCATTTAGTAAAAACAAGAGAAGACAGATAAAAAAGAAATAAAATAAATATCTTGAAGGGTTATTGGCGTATCCGATATGCGTAAAATTGACGATTTGTCTCTTTTTCTTTTTGTCTGTTGGTTGTTATATGTCTATTGTGTTGTTTGTCGTTTGTAATATTATAAATTTTATTGGTTTGTTTTCAAAACCACAAACGATTTGGTAAAATATTCTAGGAAAGTTTTGATATGGATAAAAATATTCATATGTCTGACCAAAGTTTATGATGTTTACTTTTAAATGATTTGAGATTTATTATTTATGTTTTAGATACAATGAAACAAATGCGAAATTTGTTATTGGTCAAATCCGATTTTTTAGATTTTCTTATATCGCTAACTTATTGCTTTTCAAAAAGTGATATAAAATAAAGAGATATTTAATTACACTATATCTAATTTGAAAATAAGAAACGAAGAGTCATTTAAAATATATTTGGCTTTGTAATTTTGAATTTATCAAATCTTAATATGTCGATTGTTTTCGCTGGAGAGGATTATGTTAAGATCAGAAAGTTGTTAGAGCCAGCGTAGTCAAAAAAGGCATTTATAATGCGAATCTAGCACCTTTTTTTCTCAAGCTCTTTATGCTAAAAAAAAGTTTTGAAACTTTTTTTCAAAATTTAAAAACAGAGTTAATTTGCGGATTGAACTAAAATGATTTAAAAACTCAGTTGTCAAAAATCCTTTTAAAGAGTTGTCGGAAATCATAATTTCACTTTTAGTCCTAGTACACTTCAATACAGACGTTGAACACCTAATTGGTATGATGGGATTAATAAAAAAACAAACTTAGAAATAAAATGAGAACTGAAGTTCTTAGCAGTTTGATTTATATTCGTCATGGATTGGCTATAAGCAATTCTTATCACATTCCAAATAAAATTGAAACAAGTAAGATTATATTCGACTTGGTCGAATCTTTGATACCCACCATCAAAAGAGGTTAAATAAAATAAATGCTGAAGTGATCGGAATGTGGGCGGGCCACACCAATTTATCCATTTGTGCATACAAATGTGGTA
>JACGTJ010014452.1:0-17345 GCA_014858695.1 Chrysomya rufifacies | reverse complement strand
GTTTCTATTCTTTTAGAAAATTTTCGAAAGTTTCTGCTTCTCTTACAAAATTTTCAAAAATTCGGGAAAAAAAAAATTTTAAAATAAATTTTGAAAAAATATCCACTGTTTATCCTCCTACATATAGAAAATGTATTATTATTTTTCTCTTTTTCTGTATTTTGTCATGACGATAAGTGAAAAGAAATTACATTCCAAAAATTCTTAACATATCAGTATTTATTTCCAAAGTGAGTATTGTACTTAAATATATTTGAGTGAATGAATAAGCGAAGCAAAAACTTCAATATGTCTGTATCACTAACATTTGTTGCATATACGATTTTCATATGAAAAATATATGTCATGACTACCAAAAAGCAACAGCAAAAGCCGGACGAATAATTTAAATTATTCCTTTGAAAATAAAAACAAAAAACATAAAGTTTATTTTATATAAAAATAATACCACTTGAGAACTTTTGATTTAAAAATAAAACGTAATAAATTTTATGTTGAAATTCAAAATTATTAGTAAATTGTAAATTTCATAGATTTGAAAAATATTCTATGTTTAAGAGTAAAAAGTGCTTCTGTCAATAACTTATATCACAAATTGTTACGTTAAGAGCATTTCATTTCAAAATAGATTTTAATATGTAAATAAAGAGAGAAAGAGTTCTCAGAGTCATTAGCCAAATATATAATGCATAACATTTATCTATCATTCCTATTAAAAGTTTCCTTTGTTTGGTTAAATTACTACTTTTACATCATTTTCTTTTACTTATAATACTAAAATATTATTTTAGATAGAAATTATTTGTAAAATAGTATGTAAATGCATAGTTTTTAATTGCTATTGCTTTGTGAACATTTCAATTTATTTTCATTGGAAAATTAATTATTATTTTACCTATGACTATATAGTAAATATTTTTCATTTTAATATTTAACATGTTTATTTGTTATTTCATTTTAAATATAAATAATTTTATAGTTACTAAATATAATAAATATTTAACAAGGTATTTTAGTATTTAAAATCTCACAATTAGTAAATATTTAGTTATATGTTTTATATAAAATAAATATAAAAATTATTAAGTTTAATAGCAGTGATATTATTGGCATATTTGGCTTAAATATTTGGTTGTAATTAAAATTGGTTTTTATATCCATCAGTAGAAACGATTGAGTTTATCTTTCCATGTGTTACTGTGGATTCTGATAAGATTCTGAGTTGGCCTAGCTTAAGGCTGTGGTTGCCAAACGAAATACCGATCCCGAAAATCTTGGTATCTAAATTCCCAACAATCGGCACAAAAAAAGTTTCAAACTTAAATACCAACCATGTTCTTTATAAACGATATATAGAGGAGAAAATGTTAAACAACATTTTGACAATATTATGTTTGCCTTATAAACATGTTTGTCTTATGAAAATATACATTGCTGTAGCTTTGCAATAACTTGTTTATTAAACAATAATTTTGTCTCATAAATGGCCCTAATAGTATTATTGTGAAATTGTTAACAAATGTTTTTATTTGGTTTCGCAATAACTGTTGAAAACAACAATAACATTGTTGCAACAACAATAGTGTCGAATTGCATTTATGTGAACACCAAAATACACATAAAAAATTGCAACATATTAACCAACATTCGGTTGGTATGACGAAGAAAACAGTCAAATACCTTCAAATTACTTTAAAAATTTTCATCCAAATCTGGGGAAACCAAACTTTTAGGCACTAGAATTCTAATTTTATGCTGAATTTCATTCACTATATATATTTTTAAACTACATGTTAGATTAAAATGTTAATCATATTAAAGACAAAAAGTTTAGAATTTCAATTCCCGTTATTTTATAAAAAAATGGTATTGATTTGCATTTCTTTTTGTCTGTATGCTCAAAGCAGGCATCTCTACGTGGGACGAGCTTTTGTCTGTTTGTATGTCTGTCTGCGTGTTAAAAATACCGGTTTGAGCAATTTGATATTAAAAATGCGTAAAATTATCATAAAACGATAAAGTTATTTACCAAAAACTAATAAATATCAAGAATTTTGAAGCACCATACACTTCATATGACATTAATATAAAATAAAAAGACCTACTATTATTACAACGTACAATTCAGGTTCGAAGGACCGTAGATTATGTTAAATGCCAATTTGTGCCTCGATTTTTACAATATTAATTGAAGTAGAAATGTGCTTTTTTTAAGACAATTTTTGTCACATTAAGATTCAAACATTGGCCAACCGGTTCGAAAGACCTTAATGAAATGTTGTCACATCAATTAAGGATTTTCCTAAGAAGCTCATTTAAGTGAGAATTTCAGTATATATTTTAACAAAAAAGTATAAAAACTTTTTATTTGTTTTATAATTAAGAATTTTATTTTTATATTTTTAAGAATAAAATTGTATTTTTATTCTTCGTTTTTACATTTTTTTTGTTTTGTTTTTGCTATTTCAGCATATTTTTTAAACTTATAATTAAGCTTTACAGTTGTTATTGTTGTCTATTTATTTAACCAATATTTTACTTGGTTAACTTAAGTTAAACAAATGGTTTTGCTAATGAACATTTTACCTTTTGACCATAAGTTTTTTTTTAAGGTTTTTTTCTACAGCTTTTGTGTAAAAAATTTAAATATTTTGTAAATAGTTACTAATGCAAATAAGCAAAACCTAAGTTAAGAATATTTTCTTAGAACTTAAAGTTAATTTTTATGCAAAAAAGCTTAAAAACACACCTTAATTGCCAAGCATAACCACAAAATTTATCTTATTTACTTACTTATTTGTTTATGTAAAAATTTTCAAGAAAAGATGTTGTAATTAGCAATTTTTTAGAAATAATCAAATTAAAACTTAAAAATTAAGTTAAACTTTTAAAGTTATACAAAAAAAAATATATATTTTTCATAAAATATTCTTTGTAAATAATTCATCTTCAAAAAAACTTTCCAAACTTTCAATTATATCTTTTGAAATTGTTTGCTAAAATCCCTGTTATAATAATTTTTCAAATAAATTCCAACATTTAACAATATCAAACAAAATTTGCACTAAAATTTTTCCGTAAAAAAATTACTCTACTGGGATTCTATACATGATTGTGATTTTTGGTTGACCTTGTGTTATTTTTTTTTATTCCTGGAAAAAACATACAAGTGAAATATAACATGTGTTGGTTATAAATAGTTTGCATATCTTGGTTGTATGTTTTTAAAAAAACTACCTTAGTGCTCAATTTATGCAATTTATTATAAATTGTTCGTTTATACACAAAAACAAAAAAAGTTAAAAATAAAAAATAGTATTGATACAATTTTATCGCCAACATATTCTCTAAAGTCCAATTCATTTACCACTTCTATGCACAACTTATAGCATATATTTCTCTGCATATCTCTCTAACTCCCTTTCGCTTTTTGGTACCCTACAGAAGTTATTATCACGTTTTTTAAAGATACCTAAAATACCAAAAATCTATTATGCTGCTCGAAAGACCCCAGTTATCTGTAGGTCTTTTTTTGTGTTGTGTTATTACGTGAGTGTACTCTCAAACATGTTTGATGTTCTTTGGATTACAAAGCTCGAAGGACTTAAAATTAAATTCATGATTTTGTAAGTTGGTGTTTTTTTTAGCTTAATGTAAAAAACTAGCATTCGGCTTGGGTTCCACCTAGAAAGGAATGGAAGGCAGGTCCTGTCTTAACAGATTACATTACCTTAATACATATGAATGTATCGAAAACTGGTAAAGATTTTGGTATATAATCTGGGGATTTCGGTGTCTTTTAGTTTGTCTAATATATATGCAAAAGTTTATTATCAGGTGGAAATTGATACAAATAATTTGCCTTGCCACTATTAAAACATTGTTAAATCAAAATATCTACAGTGACTGTCACACAGTCTACCAAACAAGCTCACTTGTATTCCGTAACATACAAGTATAAAAGGCAACGAATGGGCCGATGAATGTGCAGTATTTGGATCAGTTTTGACAAAACTGTGGCATGTAACGACGTCTTGACTACTTTGATGTTTTGGCCATTAAAATTGATGAATGCAATCAAGAACACATCGAATTCAAACCAAATAAACTTGCGGTAGGGTATCGGATAATGCTTTTAAAAAGTGTCTTCACCGATTACTCTTGGAGAAGAATAATTGGAGCTGCACCTTTTATGCAACTGTCTCATATAACAGAGACGCATAATCTAAATTGCTTGAAGGACGTTCTGTAATGAAACTTATAAAATTCTCCGAAAATTCAAGCTAATATGGAAATAGGTTATCACAATGCACTCGATTGTCATAGCTTTTTTACCTAATCTTTCTTTATCATTTAACAGTCCTTGAAATCTTGATATTTACTTTTAATGTCCTCAAACTGTTATCTCTATAGAGTATTAGAAAAATCAACTACACCTAATATTTGCACACGTATTTGTATACATAAACTGATATTTTCATAATAAAAGTTCATTTGTATATTGAACATAAAATAAACTATCGAAAGTTTTTAAATTTTGGCTGTTATACAAGTACTAGTATTTACAAAAAAATATATATATTCTACCAACACTTTCATAGTATTCGTTTATCCCATTACAATCACAAATTTATTAAGGTACTTCAATATTTTAATACTATAACTTTAAAATATAACTTAAAGATTCTAGAACTTGGTTGTATTCATATAAAGCAATTCAAAGAACTAAGAAATACAAAATTCGTCTGGAACTTGGTTTTCTCATATAATGTAATTCGAATTAAAAGATAAATTATTGATAACAAGATAAATTCAAAATCCGGTTCAAAGAGTCAGAAAGCGTGATCAAAATTGACAAAATCTTTGTTGTGGCAACTATAATCAACAAGTATAATATTTTGTTTGTGACTTTGCTTAACATTTTATGGTTGTGATCACCATTAAAACATTAATATGGATATGTTATCTGAATATATTGTGGTTGTAGCAACAATGTTTTATTTCTGCGTATGTAAACTAAAAATAAACAGAAAATATATAAATAGGTCTTGTTTAAAACAACATTAAGGCAAAATGTTTACTTAAACTTGTTCAGAATTCAGTGCAAGTTATTAACAATTAATGTTCGAAATCACGAAGAAAAACCTTAAATTTTTTTGAAACTAGCCTAATAATAATTCACAATATTAGCTTAAGCATACATTTTCAGAGGCATAGTTAAAGGTACTCATGTTAGATATATAAAATACATATAAAATATTTTAGTTGTTTGTGAAATAATATTTTGCGGCAAATTTTGTGTTAAAAAAATATTTGAAAATTTTCTCAACCATAAAATAATTGGCGATTTTTTCTTCACAATATCTAAACTAAATGAAAACAACAACAAAAATATATTTTTTTCTGTTATTATTTCGTTATTTTTGTTGTGTTTAAAAATAGTTTACATTTTGTATGAATTACAATAATAAATATAACAAATATAAAAATTCAATATTAAAACTAAAATAATAAAAAAAAAATACACAATTGATTTAGGCAACAAATTTTTGAGAGTGAAAACATAAAATTTTGAATAAGTGCAATAATATAAAAAAATCAACAAAATTTGGCAAATATTTTTCCAACTGGTTTGACAAATACTTATTGAAAACTTTTCCGATAACACCCTTTCCTAGGTCACATCAAATCTAAAAATTATATCGCCAGTAGACAAATCATCTCCACTGACACATACAGAGGTAGTTTACACTTGCATAAATTCATGCATTTTCATGATGCATGTTGCAAACATATAAAATTTTATATATGTAGAATAAAACATATGTTTCTCTACTCTTGGCATGAATTTCTACAAATAATATTGACGCTGATGATGATGAAATATCAATAAAAGGCTAAATAAAAAGTTCTGAGAGCATTTTGCCACAGTTTAACTTGAATTTTGAAGTATTTGGTATACAAATGAAATAAATTAGTTTTAGTAATAAAAACAAATAGCAGAATTTACAATTGATATTGAAGTACATTGTCGAGTAGCCTAAAAGCATTCTTTTTTGCATACAGCAAATAAATAACATTAAGAGCAACTATTTATGCTACAAAAAATACTCAAAGAATATAAATTTTGGTAAAAATTAATGGGAAAATATATGAAACAAAGCGGCATTTCACAAATTTGGGTTTGTAAAAAGTTTAAAAAACAAAAAATGTTTTATAAAAAGACAAATTTTCTCTAAATAAAAAACTTTAAAAATATTTTTTCAAACGTTTTCCATTTACAATAAATTTTTCAAAAATTTTCCGTTTATAGAAAATTATTCGAAAAATTTCGGTTTATAGAAAATTTTTCAAAAATTTTCCGTTTATAGAAAATTTTTCAAAAATTTTCCGTTTATAGAAAATTTTTCAAAAATTTTCCGTTTATAGAAAATTTTTCGTTTATAGAAAATTTTTTAAAAATTTTCCGTTTATAGAAAATTTTTTAAAAATTTTCCGTTTATAGAAAATTTTTTAAAAATTTTTTTTAAAGATTTTCGATTTATAGAAAATTTTTCAAAAATTTTCCGTTTATAGAAAATTTTTATAGAAAATTTTTAAAATATTTTCCGTTTATAGAAAATTTTTAAAAAATTTTCCGTTTATAGAAAATTTTTCAAAAATTTTCCGTTTATAGAAAATTTTTAAAAAAAATTTCCGTTTATAGAAAATTTTTCAAAAATTTTCTATAATAACAAAATTTTCCATAGAATGAAGAGAATTTTTAAATATTTTATTTATTTTTTTATAAAAATACAATTTTTACACAATTATTTAGATGAAAATTATTTCATTAAAAGAAAATTTTGGAAATTGTTTTTTTTATAAAAATAAATTTTTTGATAAATTGTCGTCGTATTTAACAAGTGAAGTCGCAAATCACACAGATATCGTTGAATTAAATTAGCAAATACAAAATTACGGATAAAAAAACTTTAATTAAATACGATATATCTTGAAATAACTTTTGCTAAAATAGGCGCCTTTGAAGGTTTGGTCAGAGTGGATCCTATGTTGGATATTACCCACTGTGGCTAAAACAAATAGAGTCTCGAGATGCCACCATATAAAAATTGTTGACTACGATCATAATTTTCCAAAACTGAAAGTTGTTTACATAATAAAAAATGTTATAAAAATTAATATTTTTCATAACAAAATATTTTGAACATGTAGGATTTATTTTTATCTTTTTATATATTTTATGAATTCAATAAGTTTCTTTTTTAAAATAAGTTTATAAAATTTTAATCCCATTTCTAGAAAAAGTATATTTCTAAGCCAGTTTTAGCTGGATGACTACTGAATTTTATTGTAAACTTGCCTAAGAAGGAATTTTAATTCTATCATTATTTACAATGCATCCTAATACCTGTATTGTTTATGCAATATCAAAATTGGCTTTCAGGGGATAGAAAAAAAAATACATTTTCATATAATTTTCTTTAACACAAAACTACTTTGTTCGTTTATTTTCATATTTTTGGACAAATATTTCTGTAAAGTGTCTTGATGTTTATTTTAGAAAAAATAAAAATAATTCTATTTTATTTCATTTGTACCATTCTATTTGATTTGATTCTTTTATTTATTCATTCATTCATGTTTTCCTTAAGAATTTGTTGGTATTTTCTTAGAGTCGGATAGAAGAAGTAGCATGAATAAAATGGTATTATTTGTCCTAAGTACTATGAAATCCTTACTTAAGTACAAGTTTACATACACTCACATTTATAGAGATACTTTTTGCCTAGAAATTCACAAATACAAAAGGCATTTGGACATGTTTCTAAATGTTGCTTATTATACCCTACATAAAACAGAAGGTTATTTTAATATTTTGTGTGCTTTTGGAACCAGCTAAATATCGATCCAAGTGAAGCAAGTTACAAATTGATTTGATTTTCGTAGATAATTAGTTTCCTAATGTTAAAAGTATCAAAATCTCTTTTGCAAAATTCACTCTAGAGATTCTTGTTAAATAAGACGATAGTTGTGTAACCTCTACTTCATAATGATGAAGGGTAACATATGTTAAGCCTTGTCTATTTATAAATTTCTTACTATTTTGGTGTTGATTTTTTTTTTAGATTTCTTTCTTTGTATTTTCCTGAGTATATGTTTTTTTGTATTATTCTTAAGAATAAATGAATTTAAAGGAATCTTTTAGTTTCTTTTTTTCACATATTTTTTTCTTGGTTTTCTAAGTAAAACGTATTTCTATAGCTGCATCAACACTGTACAACATTGTTACTTGTTTTTCTTATATTTTACTAATGCATTTATTTTGGGTTTTTCATTTTATAAAAAGTGTTATTATACAGTGACAGTTAACCCCTCACTTACTCATTTTGCATTTTTACAATTTGTGTTTGGTACATTTTTTAATTTTGGGTTACTTTTTATGTGTTATTTTGCTATTTTTTATGTTTTTGTTATATGTTTACCATTTTTTGTACTTTCAGGTAAATTTTTGTACTTTTTAAGGTTTTTAATTTTTGATATTGTTGGTACTTTTTAAGATGTTGGGTACTTTTTGTAATTTTTGGTACTTTTTTAACATTTGGTTATTAAATCTATTACTATATTCTTTCTAGTAAATTTTTGTACTTTTTTCATTTTTGGTACTTTTTAAGGTATTTGGTACTTTTTGTCGTTTCTGAAACTTTTTTTAAAATCTTATTACTAAATTAAATATATTTTCGTAGGTAATTTTTTAAATTGTATTAGTATCCCATAAAAAACAAATTTAACTTATTATTTAGTTCAAAAGTACTAAAATGAAGTCCATTTTTCCATTAAAATGTTCAATTTCCAAGAGTTATTAATTAAACTTATACTTGCTTTTCGACTAGGTCGCTAAAGTTTTAATAATAAATTTTTTATCTTTATTTTATTACAAAGCTTTAACTGTTTTTATGCCTAAAGAAGCCGGATTTCAGAAAAGTACCAAATACCAAATACTTGTTTATTTTTACGCAAAATTAGAAAGAGTACAAACTCATTTTTAGTCTTTCTAAGTTCATTTTTGTCGGTTTACACACTACAAAGATTTGAATTCAAAAAATCCCTGTCTTATCAGAACTCCTCGACCAGATACCAACACAGAGTCCAAATTTTAACATTCTAACTTTATGTTGCGAATTGATGGTTTTTGCAGTCTGTTAGTTAGTCATTAACGTTACTCTTTTCTATATAAAGCAGATTTAAGTTTTTTCTTTTAGTTTTTCTTTTCCATTGGTTATGTGTAAATGTTTCTTTATGGGATTTAACCAAAAACGTCAGCAGTTTCTTTATTTTATTCCCTTTGCTGATTTCTATATATATATTTTAGATTTTTATAAATAGTATTTAGTTTTACATTTCTTATCTTTTTTTTCAACAACTTGACATGGATTTTTTAAAAGATATTTTCATTGCTAGTAATTGAAAATTTAGAGCAGACAGCCAAAACACATTAAGTCCTAGAAAAAAAAGCAGTTGGCGCTTCAAATATATATGTTAAATTGAAAATAATCCGAAGAAAAAAAAAGCATTAAAAAAGAAGCCACAACTGCTGGCGTTGTCTAGAGCAACAGCACTATTATTATTGCTGCTGCTGACTTAAAGGCCAAATCCGAGAGCACTCACTCATTCACTTAAAGCTAGTACATGTTAAGATTTGGGCCAAGAGCTTAAATAGTTTTGAAAAATCAAAATAAAAGAGAATGGAAGCAAAATCGTTATGCTACTGTCCTATTAAGCTCTCTTAAATATTGTTGTAACTTGCAATCTTTATGTTAGTAAAGCAATAGAGCAACAGCTGCTAATGAATGAATCAATGGATATTTCAAATCTACCACAATAACTGAACTTAAAATGGTAAAGTTAAAAAAAAAAAACTAAATTTTATTGATTTCGTTTCTTTGAAAGAATGAAAAGTTTTAAACTGATCTTTGGGATTTTTAATTATTCCACAATCTTTATACATTCTAAATCCGATTTTGCTCTTAATAAAAAGTGGCAGAGCTTATGAAATAGCTTTGTTTAAAACTAAACTGATGACCCATCCTTGTGTCATTTGTTTTATCAAAAGGAGTTAATAACCTTTTTCTGATAATTAAGTGCCAAAGAACTGAGGAGAAGTAGAGCAATGAAATAAGTGGTGGACAATTTATCGAGTCGATGAGTTCCTGGTGAACTTAAAATTATTTTTTATCCCAAAACATTTTTTTTTATGAAACTGATTTTCTAACCGTGTAGCATTTGGTATATCAAAAGGGTTATGCCACCTTCTAATAGATGATCTTTTATTCTTCAATGCCAAATCATAGACCACAATTAGTTCGAGTCGTACAGTTCAGTAAGAAGTCATTACTTCAAGTTAACTTGTAACTTTCAAAACTCCTATCCTATCAGAATTATGACAAGCAGTCATAATTAAAGTCAACAAATTCTCTTGGTCATACCAGACTTGAACAATATACGTTACGACGTCTAAATTCTTTTTCCAGAGCCGAGATTAATGAATGGGTTTTCTAATTATTGTCCTTCCGTATATTTGCCCTTCATATGCTCAGAGTTAGCATGATTACATATGTGCTGGATATAAATTGAACCTAGACCAGATGCTTTGTAAACAGGACATTTGTAGGAGGACATTTGACAGTTAAATATGTGAGGAATATATTTAACTGTCAAATGCCCTCCTACATGTATACAAAGCGTCTAGTCTGGGTTCAATTTATGTCCACATGTAACTATATTTTTTTTTAATTCTGAGAAAATGAGCACTTCAAAACTACAAATTTTTTGGATTGATCTTTAGGCAGAATTCACTGATTGCTGTAGATACAATATAATGTGAATATTTTATGGGGCAAATTTGTTTTCCAAGGGGATAGGAGTAAGATAGAACAGCTATTTGCTTTTTTGTTTTTATATTTTGCAATTTTGATTATATTTATTTTAAATTTTTTAATAATTTTAATTTTATTATTCTTTTTCGATATATATTTTTTTACCCATTTTTTTTTAGTTTTTTAACAAACTAATGTTTTACTCTTTCGAAATTCTTTTTTGTTTCATTGAATGTTAGTGGTTTATATGTAAAAAATTAATGGAAGCGGAAATAAATACTAACATACAAACAAATTTAATATGTCTATAACAAAAAACCTATAAATTGGTATACATTTCAAATACGAGGTATAATATTTTAAATTTATTGTGATTTATATTCATAGCATTGAATCACTATTAAGAAAATTAAATACTAATAATAAAATGTCTATATTATGAGGTTGTAAAAATTGGTCACTGCATTAGTTATACATATTTATCATTTTATTTCAATGTGTTCCTAACAAGCCCTCGTTTTAGTATTTTTTTTTTAAATACTTGACTTCGAGTGATAGGGTATATATAAGTTTGTCATTCCGTTTGTAACATCTACGTTATTTGTATCTGAGACCTCATAAAAAATCGAGAAATATGCATGTCTGTCCGTCCGTTGGTTGCTATGGCTCCCGATCATAATGTAGTACAATATGTATATCAAATCGTTCCTTAGGATCGTGAAAATTTTCAATATTCCAATCATAAATGGCCTAGATATCTTAAAAATATCGTTATTTTAAATTATTTCAAATCGTTTCGTCTATTTCTATGTGTACAATGGGCTTGAACCCCTATACATTTCTTTTTTTTTATTTTAAGATCGGTTATATATAGTCTAGTTATTGTCAAAAAACTTTTCAATTTCATTTATAATTGTAGTTTTTGTTTTACTAATAAAAACCACATAAACAAACGTACCACTTAACCCTAAATCTTTGGATTTTTCAAGCCCTTATAATAAATAGATAGAGACTTCATTGTTTCATTGAAAATTTTTTTGATTTCTGAACGATATTTCGATTCAACATTTTATTGGGTACGTCCATCTGGAAGGGAAAACGTATTAGGTGATTTTTCATAGCTTATTTGGAAACCATACTCCAAAATGTTGTATTTTTTCTATAAACCAATAGCATGGATTTTTCAGTTTTTGGAATTTTTGAAACCGACCAATATTTAGTAGAGTTATTGTGAAAAAATTTTATTTTTTTTTAACAAAAGTAGTTTTTGTTTAGCTAATAAAAGCCAAACAAATAGACACATCACCTGCGCTTAAAGCTTGGTTTTGGATTTGCTAAATCCTTATAAAAAATGAGTCCCTATTTGCACTGAAAAATTTTCTGAGTTTTGAAGGATTTTCTTTTTGTTTGTAGTAGCCAACATAAGTGAGGGTACATAAGATTCGTCATGACCGAATTTAGCGTTCTAACTTGTTTTTATTAAAATTGTAACAAACTAGTAACTGATTTTTTTTTATTTTTATTTCAGTTTTACTCTATTTCTAAATATTTTTTTTCTATTTTTTCCAATATATAACAAACATTTTTTTGTCAATTATTTTTGCAATCGATTGCAGATTTTGATTTCTAGTTATTTTCATTGTTCTGGCAACCGATTAAACCAACCATAGAATGGCTGGTTTACTAAAATGTTCATGATATTTTTGTTTGAGTTACCAAAAATAAATTCGATTTTTTGTTTAGTTTATTTTTGTTTTTATTTTTTTACATTTTTTACTTTTTTTGCAGATTGTTTTGTAATAGTTTTAGTTCAGTTTTGCTTCCTTTATTGCAACTTTCATTACATTTTGGGTTACTCAACTTTAACAACAATTAGTGTCGTTTAGCAGTTACAAATGACTTTTGTAATTACAAGTTTATAACGTTTTTTTTCAGCCATTTGTTTTTCTGATGTTCTAAATAGCATTATGAACATTATAAAATTTTTAGTCCTTTTTTCTGAGAAGGGAAAATTTTATAGGTTTTTTTTCTGTTTAAAGTTTGACAGGTTTGGCGGTTAGTTTATTTATTTGTTAAAATAAATTAATAAAAATTTATGGTTTTGGAATCTGGTATTGCAACAGGAAATAAAATAAGGTTTCTTATTAGAAAGTGTTATGATTTTTAGAAGCCTGATTAAGGACATAATAGAATTTTTTGTTCTTTTAGCAGGACTTCAATTGTTTTATATAGAAAATAAATCTTTTTCGATTCAACAATACAATTTTAACAAAAAAATTCCATTCATTTAGAATATAATTCAATACCCGTTGTTAACCGTAATTTATTATTATAATTATTTTTATTATTTTTTTTTTTAATTGAAAATGACTCAACTTGATTTTTTGTTTTGTTTAGTTTAGACTTTAAGTTTATTTGTCATTTTAACCGTGACATCACAATTGTGTGACCTGTTTCAGAAATTTCCCTTTTTTTACTATAATTAATTGTTATTCTTTTTTTATTATTATAATTTTATTTTTCATTATCAACATGGAAATTTCTGTTTATCATTTTTTTTATTTCAATTTCATAACATTTAGGATTTAAGTGTATGAATGAATTATTTAACTATAAAGTGAGTAATGTTCATTAATAAATGGATATTTAATTAAACCGGTTTAGTGTTTTTAAATTAATTAATTAAATTTTCCGTTAACTCTTAATGTACCCTACACACAGAGTATTTGATTTTTCAATAGCTTTAAATCTTAGTAATTTTATGAAAAATGTTTTTTGAAATTTTCAATTTATTAACAAAAATCTATTAAATTCGGATTTCTATACAAAATTTAGATTTCTATAACAGTTTCCCATAAATTTTTGTTTCAACGCTAAATTTTTTAAATTAATTTAAAAATTTTTTTTTTTTTGAAAACTTTTATTTCTGGGAAATTTTAGAAAAGTTTTTATAGAAAATTTTGTATTCTATGAAAAGTTTCGAAAATGTGTTTATAGGAAATTTGTTTAAAAGGAAATTTTCGAAAATTAGTGTTTTTATAGGAAATTTTCGAAAATTTGTGTTTTTATAGGAAATTTTCGAAAATTTGTGTTTCTATAGGAAATTTTCGAAAATTTGTGTTTCTATAGGAAATTTTCGAAAATTTGTGTTTCTATAGGAAATTTTCAAAAATTTGTGTTTCTATAGGAAATTTTCGAAAATTTGTGTTTCTATAGGAAATTTTCGAAATTTGTGTTTCAATAGAAAATTTTCGAAAATTTGTATTTCTCTAGGAAATTTTTGAAAATTTGTGTTTCTATAAGAAATTTTCGAAAATTTTAACATTTTTATTTCTATAAGATATTTTTGATAATTTCTGTTATTTTGGAAGAAAAAAAAATAATAAAATTAAAAAAATAGTCTTCAGAATAAGAAAAAAAAACATAATTAATTGTTTCAAGGTCACAGAGTGGTACAAAGAACTTTCTGTTACGAAAAGATTTACTTATCTTTTCACGAACTGAAATTGTAAAATGTTATAATCAACTATAATTAATCATCAACACCATATAAAAACCAGTAAAGTTTCTTAAAAATTAAGCATATGACTTGACGGATCAAAATATCATTTAAACGTTTAAGTCGCTATTACAAACTTATAATTCTGACTTTTGATACAGTAACTATTCGTTGTTATTATTAAAATCCTCCCTGGAAAATTTTTTTTATTCTTATTTAAATTTAAATATGCTCCTCATTCTTCATCGACTACTTTATATCCCAATTAAATATTCACTTTAACTTGTTTTCTTTTGTAGTTCTAAAAAAAATATATATTTACATAAATATTATTTTACTTTATTACACACAATAAATTTTAAATAATTTTAAAATAAACACTTTACTTCATAGAAGTATTTACTATTCGTAGGAAAGTGAAACAAAAATAATTTACGTTTCTAATTATTTCACTTTAAGGCAAAATAACAAACACTTCTATTTAAGGTGAAGCTATTTTACCCGCTAATAAATCAGTCGTTAAAACTTTAGCTATTGTGGTAGGTAAAGTTGAGGCAGCGTTAGCTAAAATCTCACTTGGTAAGGGAGAAGTAGAAACTTCTATACTACCGGCAGTTGATAACTGTTTTGCCAGTATATTACAAGTAGCCAGACCAGCTTGTAAATAAGATAATAGACATGCTGTCAAAAAGGTTATTAATAACATCAACCAAAATGTAAAAAACAAAATTCGTCTTAAATTCTGCCACCAAGGATCGACTTTATATGGTAATAATTCATCTAAGGTTAAAGCAGAGGAATAACTATGAAATAAAATATAAATGAAATACTTTATATACAGAAGAAAATTGATAATTACTCATTTAAACAGAATATGGGCTCATATTCTGATGGATCCTTATTTACATAAACTATATGATTATTATCGTCCATTGTATGATAACCACCGGAACTACCACCATTATTATTAAAATTAACACCATTATTATTGTTGTTATTACAACAATCTTTGGTATTTTGTTGCTGATGCTGCTGTTGATCGCTTTGATAATTTTTCAAAAGGGCTGATGTTTCATTTGGAGCCATTTTTTCTTTTTTGATTTATAGATTTTTTTGTTTTTATTGAAAATTTTTCTTAAAATACTGCTGAACTTAAATGAATAAATTCGGCCTTTTTCGAATATAATCATTAACACAAAAAAATATATTTAAATTTTATTTTGGTCCTTATGACGAAAATTTTATGTGGTAACGTTCGGGTGTTCCACGCACCTCAAGTATTGTTGTACAACTGTTTTAATTATTATCAAAATTCACATAGTTAAATAAATTTTGTTATTGTTATTTTTTGTTTTAATTGTTTTCCGTATTTTAAATAATCACACAAACAGCAAAAGCATGTAAATAATATTATCTTTAAATTCGTTTAACTTAGTATTGTTATTTTATTACTGTAGTAATATTTCGCATCTCCCACTTGGGGAAAATACGTAAATAAAAAATAAACAAAACAAATGTTTTTTTACTTTCAACTAAAAGATAATAATGGTGATGCTAGACGTGTATGTGGTAAATCCATCTTAACTACTCAAAACTCTATTTTTATTAATTTGGTGGACATCTGTGTCTGCATCCTGTTTAAATCCATTAAAGCCTCCAAAAACCACATGATTATAACAGACTTAGTTGGTTTTCGGAACAGTATTAGAAATTCTTTTATTTTGTTGAAAATCTTGGATAAGATTTGTTCTCAATTCTTATCATTTTGCAGTTTTAATTGTAACTTTTACTTTATGCAAAAACCTTTTATAAATAAAACAAATAACGTTTTTGTTGTATTTTGAATGTCTGTATCTCAGTCTACCGATAAGATAATGAATATTAAAATTGGGCTATATACTTTCATTTTCCACAATAATAAAACAAAAACAGTGCCAAAGTACTTTTTTTTAATTATTGGACTACATATGTTCTTTTATCTCTTTTGGGGCGGTAATAACTCATCGATATTTTTTAATTTCCTTATTATACAATTACATTATGTTTTAAAATTTAATTATTTAATTCAGTTTTAAGCTGCTGATAAATTTTTACTTCCAAAGAAAAAGTGAAGATATGCTAAAGCAAATTTATAAATAAACACAAATTACCGAAAATTTCCTATAGAAACAGAAAATTTCCTATAAAAACAGAAATTTTCAAAAATTTATTACAGAAACACAAAATTTCAAAAATTTCCTATAGAAACACAAATTTTGGAAAATTTCCTATAAAAACACAAATTTTCCGAAATTTCCTATAGAAACATAAATTTTCAAAAACTATTTATAGAAACACAAAGTTTCAAAAACTGCTTATTGAAATACATATTTTCAAAATTTTCCCATAGAAATACAAATTTTTGAAAATTTCCTATAGCAATACAAATTTTCGAAAATTTCCTATAGCAATACAAATTTTCGAAAATTTCCTATAGCAATACAAATTTTCAAAAATTTCCTATAGCAATACAAATTTTCGAAAATTTCCTATAGCAATACAAATTTTCGAAATTTTCCTATAGAACAAAAAATTTTTGAAAATTTCATACGAATCACAAAACTTCGTAGAGAAACACAAATTTTCGAAAATTTTGCAGAGAAACACAATTTTTCAAAAATTTTGCAGAGAAACACAAATTTTCGAAAATTTGCTATTGAAACACAAATTTTCTAAAAGTTCACAAAATGTCCTTTAGAAGAAGAAATCTTTGAAAATTTTCTATGGAAGCACAATTAAAAAAAATCCTATAGCAATACAAATTTTTACAGAAGCACAAAAATATTCTATAAAAACATAAATTTTCGATACTTTCCGATAAAAGGACACAGTTTATCTCAGAAAATTAATTCGTTTAAATATGATATTTATTTCTATAGATTACATTTATAATTTACCGCTTAAAAACTTGTTGTCGGCTTTTAAAGATT